>CAIGRP010071442.1:0-10067 GCA_903798385.1 Fraxinus cuspidata | reverse complement strand
CATTTTGTGATGTTCAATCATGAGGGTGAAACAAATTAAAGTTCAGTAGCCAATATGAAAGTATAAAGTAGAGTGGACATTAGTAAAATTAACCTTATTTGTAAATGGCTTATAACATAAACAAATTTAGTTATTTAGATTGTTAATTCATCGTACTTACTTAAATAAACCTAAAAGGTGTGGGATTCCAATCCCCACAAGCCTGGGCTTTTGGGAAAGATGGTTGGGTCCCCACAAATTGGTATCAGAGTTTGCCCCCCGTCTTGGTTTCTAATCTCAGAAGGAACGACCCAAGCGAAGTGTCGAATACCAACAGTCAAGGAAGGGAAGGCGGGTAATGCGAAGGTCGTCTTGGAGTGGGTCGCCGTGGATGTCGGACTTGGGGCCATGGGGAATTGTTAGAAGGTGCGGGATTCCAATCCCCACAAGCCTAAACTTTTGGGAAAGATGGTTGGGTCCCATATATATATATATATAGACACATACACATACACTTCTCGAGTAAGTTAGAGGAAAGATGATTGAAATAACATTCATGTATTCGTAAACATGATAATGATTTTAATAGAGTATATGGTCCAATAAATATTACGGTCTGGTGCTAGGTTCAACAAAGATCGAATAAATTTCTGCATTTGATTATTACAATTTTATAGAACATCACATGCCACATAGATTGATAATAATCTTTAATGAAAAAAAAAAAACATTATTTGTCCGCAAAGGCACAAATTATAATTCCTAGCAGATTCATGTCACACAATTCCATTATTTGGGAAGTGATTATACATATTTTAAATTATAAATAGATAAAATAATTGTAGATAATTGATAGAGATGACATTGAGGCGGGTATGAGATGGGTCGCCCATTCCCATCCTTGTCTCGTCGGATATATATGTTATCTTATCCCTTCCCCATACCCGGTTAATGAGGGATTGGACGAGATGGGACGGGATCAGAGCGAGGCGAGGTAGGGAACCTGCCCCATTTATCACCGTTTATTTTTTTTAATTCATTTTAGTTTTTTTTTATGTCTTTAGTTAGTAAATATTATTCCTTTTTTTTCCTCTCAATTTGTTAAAAAGAATTTATATTCTATTTAAAAATAATGATAAATCTTTTATTTTTGTTTGATAAAAAAATTTTAAATTGAAATTAATTTTACACGGAGCGGATAGCTGGTCCGGAACTATATTTCTGTCCCCATCTCGTTTACTTGGTTAGTTGGGTAATCCCCTACCCATTCGGGGCGAGGCCGTAAGTATCAGGTCGAATGTGTTTTTTTTTTTTTGCCATCCCTAATAAGCAAATAATATTTATAGATTCAGAAAAGAGAAAATTACCCCAGACCTTACCTTTTAACTTTCCATTTCCATTTCAATAATCAGACGGTATAATTATTCTTTCAAAAATTAGATATACACCACCTACTCCACCCGATTCCATACCACAAGCCTCCTACCTAACCCTAATTCATTTCCCTAAACCCAAAGGTTAAAATCCATCTACTAATGAAATTCTTATAAATTCACTAGTTATTGATAATGCTTAGACTTTAAATGATTTTATTGAAATTCATAAAATCTCGGTTGGGGATACTTAGATTTGAATTGATTTTATTAAAATTTATTAAAATTTCAATTGGGTACAACTCAATTTCGAAAGACTTTCAAAATTCATTAAAATTTCAATTGAGGACTCCTTAAATTACTTTATTTTCGAAACCTAGAACTTATCAAATTAAATAACCGCAAGCAGAAAGAAACAAAACTTCTACATAATTCACATTATTTAATCTATTTTTAAAAATATATAATTTTTTGTATATATGAAAAATCATATTTTTATAGGTTTTTTATTCTTTACATTTTTTGAAGAAACACATAATACATTTGTTGCTTTTAGTTTCTGGTTATGTCTATTTTTTTTTAGGTATATAATGTTAGAATTTAGTTTAGAGAATAAAAATAAAATTCAGTTAAGTATGGAAAAGTGACTTCCGTGTCAACTTTACTCAAATATTCAGACTTGATCCGATATTCAAATTATGAATATAAATGGATTAACTTGTTATACTCGTCGAGTAGATCGTCGTGATATATTTGAAATCTCAAAACCAATTCTGAATGAATGATAAATTGTGGTCCAAACTTATAGAAAGGAGAAAATACGGGTCTGAAAAATGGCTAACTCAATAGTTTGCATATCGCTCGGTCTCGAGCGATGAGAGCGACAGTCTAGCAACAAGCGAGCGAGAGAAGTTCTGAAAAAAAATGTGTCACTCTAGCTCGAACGAGAGACTAGCGACAGAAAGTGATACCTCCCTTCGCGAAGGTTACTAAATTTGAGGCATGACACCTCACTCACAATCCTTCATCTTCTATATATAGGACCCTTGGACATCCATTATGCATCCCATATTATTTTAAATTGATCATTATATCAAAACTCTTGCAAAATACTCTCCAAAAGTCATTCCAAAAACATTTTCTTATAGAGGGAAATTTTCGTTCCAAATTCGTTGTTGCTTGTGATTTGAAGTACTTCTATCACAAGTTATATCCTTTGTATCTTAGGAGACAAGTGTTGTAGTCCCTTAGCACCGTTGCGGGGCAATATTGTCTTAAGAAGAAAGTGATTTTCACTTGTCTCGAATTTCGATCTTCGTTTTATTTTCTTTTTTCTTACCTTTTTTTCTTTCTTTTTTTTCTAGAATTTAATTACGCCTCTACAAATTAAATATTTTCTTTGTCTAAACAACTATTTACATATACTAACGATCCAACAATCTTAAGACAATATTCGTTTGTTTATGGTTGTTGTTGGATATCTTTTCTTCACCTTTGGAATAAGTCTTTGTGTGATATTCCTTTCTTTCATTATTTTGTATGTTGAACTTCTATTTATAACAGAAATGAATCATGTAGAGACTACTTCAAGTCATACAACAAATGGTACGAACCTTGTGGTTCCGTCTTTGACAATACCTATATCAAACTCTCTTATATCCTAGATGGAGAAAAATCGAAAAAGTTTGTAAGTGTGGATTTTAAAATATGGCACATGTTTTATCTTACTACTTTGAATTTGTAAAGTTTTTAAAAGAAAGGGCTCATGTTGTACATGAATGAGAAAATAATCGTGAGTCAATTATTGCATTGGATGTATGGAAGCATTCATGTTTCCTTTACAAAAATTACATCCTAAATGGATTGGACAATACAGTCTATGGAATATATAGTTCGATGGACTTGGCCTAGAATAAATGGGATTCGTTGGAATAGAAGTACAAGACCGAGGATGTCGGAACAAAAAAGTTTATTGTTAGCAAGTTTTTGGAGTACAAAATGGTAGACTCCCTGATACGTCAAGTACAAGAACTTCAAGTTTTACTTCATGACATACGCATTGAAAAGATGGAATTAAGTGAGTCCTTCCAAGTTGCAGCCATCATTGAGAAACTCCCTCCTATGTGGAGAGATTTCAAGAACTATCTCAAGTACAAACGCAAGGAGATGAATTTGGAGGAATTGATAGTTCGTTTGAGGATCGAGGAAGACAATAGAAACACCGAAAGGAAATATATTGTTCAACTAGGTGCAAATTTTGTTGAAACTGGTTCGAAGATGTCAACAAGAAACCCAAGATCTCCAAAGACAACTGTTACAATTGTGGAAATGTTGGACATCACCCTTTTGAATGTCGAAAGCCTAAGAAAAATGCACAAACAAATGTAATTGAAAAAGACACCATCTCTAAAGAGATACAAGAGATTAATCTTTCAGCGGTTGTTTCTGAAGGTAATAATGTTGGAAATTCAAGAGAATTGTGGGTTTATACTGATGCTACCCATCACATTTGTCCAAACAAGACTATGTTCTCTAACTGCAAATAATTAAATGGAGAAGAACTCTTCATGAGATATTTTGCAAGATCTAAAGTTGAAGGACATGGGAAATTTACTTTGAAGATAACATCTAATAAAGAGATCGTCCTCAACAATGTCATATATGTACTGGATATTCATCAGAATCTTGTAACCAAGTCTCTACTTAGGAAAAATGGCTTTAAACTTGTATTTATATCTGATAAATTTGTACTCTCTAAGAATGAGATGCGTGTTGGTAAAGAGTACCTATGTGATGGAATATTCATAATGAATGTTCTTACGATTGTACCAAAACAAAGTATTATGAAAAAACCTTTGAATTCTACTTATATACTTGAGTTGTCTTGTTTATGACATAGTCAGTTAGGATAAGGCAATTACAAATGTATGTGCAAACTTATGAATCAAAGTTTAATTTCGACACTTAAGATTGATCCTAATTATAAGTGTGAAGTATGTTTTGAAGCAAAGTTGGCCAAAACACCTTTTCACTCAATTTAAAGGAACACGACACCTTTATAGTTAATACAGAGCGATATATGTAACTTGAAATTTGTTCAAACTAAAGGTGATAAGAAATATTTTATAACTTTCATTGATGATTGTACAAAATATTGTTATATCTTTCTACTACGAAATAAAGACGAAGCCTTAGATGCTATTAAACATTATAAGAAGGAAGTTGAAAATCAATTTGGTAAACGAATAAAAAGTATTTGTAGTGATAGAGGTGGTGAATACGGGGCACCGTTTGAGAAATATTGTTCCAAACATGGAATTATTCATCAAATGACAGCACCTTACTCACCCCAATCAAATGGTTTTATTGAACATAAAAATTAAAATCTTGAAGAGATGATGAACTCAATATTGATAACTTTGGGTCTACCTCAGAACTTGTGGAAGGAAGCTATTTTATCGGTAATTAGCATTCTTAACAAGATACCCTCTAAAAAAATGGAAGAAACACTATATGAATTATGGAAAGGTCATCCTCATTCTTATTAATACTTGAAAGTTTTTTAGTATTTGGCTAATGTTGAAATATATAAACATAAACAAGTAAAAATTGGTCCTAAGACGATTGATTGCATATATATTGGATACACTAATAATAGTAGTACATATCTTTTACTTGTTCATAAATCTAAAATTCAAGATGTACATGAATGAACAATAATTGAATCAAGAAATGCATCATTTTTTTAGAATGCTTTTCCATATAAAAGTTAGGAAAATGCAAGTTCAAATAAAAGAACTTATAATACTACAAATGACACTTCAAATGAGGAAGAACCAAGGTGTAGTAAAAATGATAGAATATCTGCTTCGTTTGGTCCAAAGTTTCTAACATATATGGTAGAAAATGAATCAAAGACTTTCGATGAAACAATGTCTACACTGAAAGCACCGCATTGGAAGAGGCTATCAATAGTGAGATAGATTTTATAATGAAAAACCATACTTCTGAGTTAGTTGATTTACCTTCTCGGAACAAGCCTGTAGAGTGTAAATAGATTTTCAAAATGAAACTAAAATCGGATGGATCCATTGATAAATATAAGGGTAGATTGGTTGCTAAGGGATAACAAAAAATAAGGACTTGACTTCTTTGATGCATACTCACCCGTAACTAGAATCACCAAGATAAGGTTGCTAATTGCTATTAAATCATTACATTACCTTGAGATTCATCAAATGGATGTAAAGACGGCATTCCTAAATGATGAATTAGAAAAGGAGATATATATAGAACAATCCGAAGTGTTCGTCTCTCCTAATAAAAAATAAAATGTTTGTAAACTAGTTAAATCCTTGTATGGATTGAAACAAACTCCTAAACAATGACATCAAAAGTTTGACAAAACAATGTTGTCTAATGGGTTTAAGATAAGTGAGTGTGACAAGTGCATATCTATTAAACATACACAAAAGGCCTACGTGATTGTATTTTTATATGTAGACGACATGTTGATAATGGTCAATTGTCACGAAATAATGCTAAACACCAAGAGAATATTAACAAAATATTTTGACATAAAAGACTTGGGTGTGGCTCGTGTAATATTAGGGATCAAGATCTATAGAATATCATAAGAAATTATACTTTCACAATCTCACTACCTTGAGAGTATACTTAAAAAGTATAATGTAATTGAGAAAAGTTTCGCGACAACCCCTATTGATACAAGTTTACACTTAGTAAAAAATACGGGTGAATATGTGTCACAACTAAATTATTCACATGTTATAGGCAAATCTTATGTATATTATAAATTGCACTCGACCAGACATAGCATTTGATATGAATAAACTTAGTATATTCACAGGTAATCTAAGCCATGATCATTGGAAGGCTTTAATAAAGATTCTTCGGTACTTAAAGTATACTTTAACCTATGGATTATACTTCAAAAAATATCTCGCAGTATTAGACGATATTGTGATGCGAATATCCGATATAAAAGATTTCAAGTCTACTAGTGGTTATGTTTTTACCATTGGTGGAGCTGTTATATCATGTAAGTCAACGAAGCAAACATGTATAGCTCAATCAAAGATGGAATCAGTGTTTATTGCTTTGGACAAAGCCGGAAAAGAAGCACAATGGCTTCGTATCTTCTTGAAAAATATTCCATATTAGCCTAAGCCGGTACCTGCAATTAATATATATGATGATAGTCAATCAGCTATTGGAAGGGCTCAAAGTAACATATATAATTGGTAAGTCTAGACATATACGTTGTAGACACAATTCTATTAAGCAACTGATCTCTAATGGTATCATTTCCATAAATTATGTGAAGTCAAAGCAGAATATCACGAATCCTCTTACAAAAGGTTTACCTAGATATCAAGTAAGTTGCCTATCAAAATGAATGAGATAAAATCCTACTACGTAAGGATTTTTGTAATGGTAACCCTACTTTGTTGACTGAAAATCTCAGGATTTTGGTTCAAATGGACAATTAAGTTATGAAAATTCTAAAAAGCACTTGGAAAATGTTTCATTAATTCCTTTGATAATTAAAATGTTTTCTGTAGAATGTTAAGGTTAAGATATCATTTTAATGATTCCTATATTTTGATTAAGTTAAGTGGAGTAGGACATAATACTCTTAATAGGAGGTCACATATGTAAGTATGAGGTGGGGCCGCCTCAATGAAAATTGTTCAAATATTAAAATTTTCTAAACACTTATGAAACCTAAGAGTGATTTAGGGCCAAAATGAACAAAGTCATAATAACCATGAACAATTTAGGAAAAACATCTGTGTGATTATTATTGTTTTGGTTTACACCAACGGTTAAATGGTTCGAGACATCACGTTCACCACGTAGTCAAATAAATTCGATAGTATTTCACCAAGAAAGGTTTAAGGTCAGAAGGTACCTTACTTGATGTACTGTTTTTCTGCCATCTCTTTACAATGCATCAATATTTCTATATAGAAAAAGCATATTCGAATTTTCATTCATATGGGAGATTGTTGGAATTTAGTTTAGAGAATGGAAATAAAATTTAATTAAGTATGGAAAAGCGACTTTCATGACAACTTTGCTCAAATATTCAGATTTGATCCTATAGCAAATTATGAATATAAATAGATTATGAATATAAATAGACAACTTGTTTTACTCGTCAAGAATATCGTCATGGTATATTTGGAATCTCAAAATCAATTCCGAATGAATGAAAAATTATGGTCCAAAGTTGGATAGAAAAAAGAAAATATGGGTTGAAGAAATGACTAACTCCATAACTCGCCTATAGCTCGAGCGATGAGACTGATGCTCTAGCGACATGTGAGCGAGAGAAGTTCTGATGGAAAAGTATCACTATCACTATCCCTCGGGCGAGAGGCTAGTGACAGGCTAGCGACTGCAAGTGATGCTTCCCTGCGTGAATATTATTGAGTTTGGGGCGTGATACTTCACTCACAACCGTTCCTTTTCTATATATAGATCCTTTGTACTTCCATTATACATCCTATATCATTTTACATTGATCATTACATCAAAACTTTTGCAAAATACTCTCTAAAAGTCATTCCAAACCATTTTCTTGTAGAGGAAAATTTTTGTTCCAAGTTCGTTGTTGCTTGTGGTCTGAAGTGCTTCTACCACAAGTTGTGTCCGTTGTTTCTTGGGAGACAAGTGCCGTAGTCCGTTAGCACCATTACGTGACAATATTGTCTTAAGGAGAGAGTATTTTTCACTTGCCTTGGATTTCGGTCTTCGTTTTTTCTTACCTTCTTTCTTTCCTTTTTCCTATAATTTTATTATACCTTTGCAACTAAATATTTTCTTTGCCTAAACAACAATTTATATATACTACCGACCCAACATTTAAAACCCAAAATTTTGATTTAGGATTTATGATTCTCATCAATTGTTACTAATGAAAATTTGATATATCCGAATATGTTATTTCAGTTCGACACCTACATTGCACCAAAACCTTTATTTTTAAATACATTTTATATTACTTCATTTTTATCATATTTCCAAACCTTAGGTAACCAGTATTGTTAGTTTGGTGTTTCTAAGCAATTTCAGGGCAAGTACTCCATGAGGTTTTATTTATTTTATATTTATTTATTTTTTTTTTTTTGTAGTGCATAGGCTTCTCAAAAGTGTTCCTAATGCTTTTAGATAACAAGGTTCATTCTAAAATTTTATAAAATGACATGGTACTCAATGCTAAGATTACATTTTACGTGGACAACACAGTTTCAGCATCGATGCAATGACAAAAAGATTGTATCAGTAAATTGCCCGAATTTTATAGATCGATGAAACTTAATAATTTATGTTGGTATTATATTTACGTTTGAGGGTTGCACGGGATTGGATGTACATGTTCCGTTAGATATCCATCTTGGAATGATTGATTGAGGCAAGAAGCATAGAATCTTTGGCAAAATCGAATGAATTTGTTATGATTAATCTCTACGTTGGAAATAAACAAGTAGTAAAACCCCATTTGATCAATTTACAAGACTTCTCAATGAAGTGACATAAAGAACAAAAGAATATTGGCATGATGAAAGTTCTCCATTCTCTAGTGTAGGAATATCAAATATGAAAAGAATAATTTCTCTCTCCGAGTTTGGTACAATTTAACTAACCACAATAAAATAAATGACCAATTTGCAATATCACAAATCTTGAAATCTACCTCGGCACGACTACAGCATTTCTAACAATCAAATACTGTTGTACATAATATGCGAAATCATGTTCTTTGTAATCTAAATCACAAACCGGACATTACATAGTAGCAAATTGGATTTGAATTTCTGACATAGATGCAGATGAACTCCTATCGGAAAAAATCCTTCCACACCTCGCTGTAAAGAAATAATCAAATTGAATTCGAATTAGGAAGAAAAATGGAATCACAATTATTGTTTAACGTCATGTTAGCCCTTTTAATTTTCAGTTAAGAAATCGATCATTTCATTAACATATGGCTCTGAATTTTTCATTGTACCCATCTGTATAACATTGAAACAGCCACAAGGACCCAAACCTTAAGGTGAAAAAGACACAACAGCTACTACAACGAATCTAGATCAAATAGCTGACCCAAGACTCGAAAACTCTCAATCGAAGAACACCAAGACTCAAATCACCAAGATTTGTGATTAAAACCTCTGGTTTTAATCAACTCACATAGTTTCGAAGGAGAGAATACAGAGAAGATCAAAAACCAGAGAAGACCCAGAAGCTTCGAACAAACATAATGAATGAAATCCACCAAACATGACCTTTCAGCTGGTATATATACAGAATACTATCATCATAGATCCAGCCATCAATCTACGGTCCAGAGAAATACACGTGGCTTCACATTGGGCTCTGGTTTTGGGCCTGGCTGTAAGTATTCGGCATTGGGTCGAGCCCACTTTCTTTTCATCATAGCCCCGTTTTTGGTTGAAAAAAAATGTCAATAATGGCATCACATTCCAACAAATCTTCCCTTGATGCCTAGTGACATATATTTCTTTCCTCTTGGTACTTTTGAAAATAACTAAGGAACCCTTCATTACTTTCAAAGAACCATTTCCAATCCGACCTTGTAGGCCTATGTCATCTAGGTTACCCATAGAAATCAAGTTCCCATTCAAATTAGGAAAGTACCCTACTCTTTTTAAAGTAAAGGTATAT
>CAIGRP010071437.1:0-17680 GCA_903798385.1 Fraxinus cuspidata | reverse complement strand
CCCGGGTTGTCCATATTTTTCTGAGTTTCGGGTTGAGAGTCTTGTTCAACTGGCGTTGGATGTAAGAATCATAGGAGGTGTATCCTCGTCGAATTTTCAGACCCGTGTCTGCGGAGGAGGGCAGTGATTCTACGGCGGGGCTGGTGGTGGTGGCCTTGTAAGAAAGATATAGGAGGAAAGGTATAGAGAGAAGAAGAGAGAGAGAGAAATATTTGGAAACAAATGGTTTTGTGAATGATTCTTTCATATCTGAATATACTGCATGGCTTGGCTTGGCTTATATATGTGTGTATATATATATATGTATGTATCTGTGTATATCTAAACTTTTACAGGGGTAGTATATACACATATACATACATACAGAGAGAGAAGGGTTACGAAGAAGGGGGTAGAGACTAGAGAGATAAACAGGTGGTGCATTATACGCATGCATGAGCCAAAGTGGCGGTTCAATACATCGACTTTTTCTTTACGTGTAGGTTTATAACTTGGCGATTATGACAAAGCGTTGTTGACATGTAATGCGTCTTGAGTGCAAATTAATCATTATTTATTTAGAATATTAACAAATTTCTTACAAGTTGAAAATTTTGCCTATTAAAATATGTAATTCTAAATCCTAGCATTAATTCACTTTTAGTTAATGGTGTAGGAAATGGCACCAACCACAAACTCGTAGTTGGAGATTGATTAGGTCTCCTCGTTGTAATTAGTGACGAATGAGATGGGATCTCAAATCAAAGTGAGAATTAGAATCGAAAAATTTAGATGATTATACCGAGCTAATCAATGACTTAGAAGATTTTTATTCCACTTGCACCATCGCCTTCATAGGCTAGAAAGCGATCTTCCTCATGTGTAGTACCCACGACGCTAATCGGAAGAGTCAAATGTGGGGTACGGAATAAACGAGAACAAAGTTTTTTAAATTAGCTATATTTAAAGCCAATTTATCCCTTGATTAGCTCAACATTGCCCCCAATAAAGTTCAAACAAATTTGCTTTAACCATATTGTGAAACTAAAATGTAGTGAAAATGTCATTGTAGATCCTACTAAAGTGCTCATCGTATTACTTAATTAAAGGCCCTTAATCTCCGTATTTATTAGGACAACTAAAAAATTTAGTCAAAGTAAAAGGCAAAATGAAAAGGCCATACATATTGGTTTAACGGTTCACGGGATTAGTGAAGCATATATAAGATGGTGGCCCATAGTGAACTAAGCAACTTGTACAAAAAGAAGTGTTCAACTTTGTTAGAAATCCTACCTCACATTTCCAAGAATAACGATATGTAGCACTCGTGAAATTTCCTCAATTTAAGTGACACTTAAATCCACATCATATAGTCCAATTAAATTTTCTACCATAAAGCATAATTACGGCCAATTTGGCAAGACTTTTGAAAAGTCGCTCAGAAGCAGCTTTCGAACCGATCTTATTAAATTTTTTTAAAGCACTTTGTTTTGCTATAAAAAATTGAGGAAGCCAACCTAATGTAATTTCTTCATGATGTTCTTCTAAGAGAAACAAAAGCCCTACCAAATGAGCCCTTACTCGATGCATATTCATACAAAGTGAAGCAGCAAGCAATTTGTTTCTGGCTTCTCTAGTCTTAAGGATTACAATGCAGTATAAATAACCGAACCAATCCTTGTTGCAAAACATAATTCAATACCCAAGTCAATAAACATCTGACGAAAGCTGACAAAATACATGGGAAGTACATCCCATAAATGGTATCACCACTATCGCAAACGTTAACATTTAGCATTTGTATTATACCTGAATAAAAGTTGCACAAATGCAAGTAATGCACGTTAAAAGTCTAAAATGGAAACGGGATAACTTGATTCTTATATTAATGTCTTGTTCTGCATTTGCTCGACCCTTCCGAAGTTGGAAGGTTCAACGTGTCTCCCAATCCTTCAATTTCTTGCTTCCTTTAGGTTTCGCAATGGGTGCACTCATTCCAGCCATTTTTGCATTGTACTTGGCTCGAAGAGCGTCGTTGTATGTCCATCTGCATAGACAAAAATCGGTAATTGGCTGATCGTTGATGTGCCATGTTATGCTATTCAAATTTAGATTACATGACCGTTATAAAAGAAGCGACCATAAACAGCCAATCATCTCAGAGAATAAGTTAGATTGACAAAAGTACTCAAATAGGCATAAATTCAGAGCAATTTGCTTGACGGTGCATGATTGAATCACTGAAGAACTTAACACCTCCAACCAGAAAAGAGGATTGGGGGTGGGGGAAACATAGGTAATTGAATCCTTTTTTCGAGGATTGATTGCATTAGTAGTTTGTACCTCTTAGTAGTGTCAATCAGCAAAAAGAAAGAGACGAAAAAAAGCATGAGGGGCATACCAAGAGCAAAATGGCCAATTTCAACAAGACCCAGAAGAAGAAAAAATTATTAATGAGCACATGCCAAGAGCATGACTTCGGAAAGCACTATTCCAGCAGCATACCACAAGAACGACATTAGGAATTGAAGCCAAGAAATACTTGCTTCAAAGTATGCAATAAAGAACAAATGCCCTCTTTTCGAACATTCCAATCAATGAAATGTTGTCATTGGAATGAATGAATAACATAGTATATTTTTACATTGATCCCTCCCGATCTCTCAATCTACATAACTAAACATCCACTAAAAATTAACAGAAAACAACAATTAGGCACATAACAGAACTCAGGAAAATACAGGCACACTCTATTTTATGAAACTCATGGGGACAAAACACTAACACGGTATTAGGTGGAAAGCCACTAAATCATTTTAAAACTTTTTGTTAGTTCTGTCTGTGAAATTCATAATAGGAAATGACTCCTCAATACGACTATAGACTTCCAGTTTCCTAGAATCACATTTAACTCAATCCATGATAACATAAACTACACAGTATTGAACAAAATAGCACCCTATACTACTAGTCAGTGCATGATTTAGAATGTCTCATCAACATAGTACACATTAGCTTGTTTATTACATGACCTTAAAATCATGTGACATGCAAAAAATAAAAAAATTCTTAAAGCCTTTCCATTACTGCCTCAATTTTCTTTCTGGACAGCTACTTCAATCTCAGCTTAAATAATTCCAGTTTCACCAGGTCATTCCAGCATTTCATTTTATTGAGTAAAGTTCTCAAAATGTGGATCATTCTTTTCCTAAATTGGTATAACTGAACAACTATTAGAAGAAACTATTGTATAGACAAGTCTTACCATTGTATTTTTTACTGTAGAATTCAGAGACTTGTATAGGTTAGAATAGCCCTTAATTAATCTTTAATAAACTTTTGTAAGAGTCCCTACATTGATATGATGATATCGAAAGCAAAATTGAGTTTTTTGTTTTTTTCCCTAGAGCATATACAACCGTCAGTAATACTCGTGAGCCGAAATTCAAAATGCTGTTTACGTCAATGACTATTCTGAGATACTATTACGAACTATGCATATTAAGTATTCAGAAACCAGATATCATTCTTATGAAAGAAGAACTTACGGATTATTCCAATCAGTCGTGTCCTCGTTGACAAGATGAGTCCATTTTGTCCTTCCACTACGACCAAAGTGCTTAACCTGCATGACCTTGGGCAATATGGTCTTATCCATCTTATCCTCTCCAGTTGGATCTGAGAAATCACGTGCGAAAATATTATCAGCTCTGGCAGTTCCAGCATGATCATCAGGATCTGACTGGAAGAAAGCACCCTTATGGTAGTATTTCTGCATGAACCTCCACTTTTGCTTGGACTGCCCAGAAGGTTTAGGATTCTTCCTCTCCCACTCCCTCCTCTCTTCCTCTGTCATGTTTCTCACCCTCTCAATCTCCTCCTTCTCCTTCAACATTGCCTCTCTGTCATCTCTATCCGTCTTGATCCTTGCAATCTCTCTAGCCTTCCAAGCCTCATATTCCTCTGCCTCATTCACTTCATCATCGGTATCCACGTCAGCTATATTCGCCTCCATCTCCATATTCCTATGAATTTCCTGGTCTTCCCGAATTTTTTCAACCACAATTTGCTTCGTCTCCACCCTCCTTTCTTCCATCCTCTTTTTCACAGCTTCCTCGAGTGCCCTCTCTTCTGCCTCAAGTCTCTCACGTTCAGCAATTGTATCTCTTTCAGATTTTGGAACAAAAACTGGTTTCACCATCGGTATGCCCATCATTTCTTCTTCAGAATCAGTCTCATACTCAGACTCCTCCTCCTCCTCTTCCTCAACTTCATCTTCCTCTTCTTCTGGCAATAGTGACGCCTCCTCTTGTTGTCTTTGCAACAACTTTTCCCTAATCCTTCTTCTCCGCTCCTCCATTGCATCCTCATCCTCATACTCCAAATCCAATCCTTCTTGCCTCCTGCTTTCCTCCTCAATATTCGAAACAATCTCCGCCTGCCTAATGCGTCTATGATCTTCCCTCACCTCCTCACGATTATCAATTCTACTCTCAGCCAAGCGACGCAGTCTAGGATCATCCTTTCGCATAAAATCAGTCTCCTCATGACTCGGGAACGCTTTCTCAAGCGCATCCACCCTCGCCATCCTAATGTCTCCATCTTCATCATTTTCATCCGCCCACTCTGGTGCTTTTCCGGGCCAGTACCTCTTCACTTTAGTCTGCCCAATTTTACCTTTAAGCTTATCCCTAATCGCAATTAGCGCATCACTAACTCCTGCTGTCACAGACATGGCTACAAGAATACAAAACCCTCAAAGTTTGATACCCGGCCTGCATCAAACAGGAAAAAAGTGTACGGCTTTAATAGAATAGATGCTTGACAGAAGAAGTGTGATTACCTTTCAGCATTCAACGAATATAAACGTTAAATTTTTTTCTAAATCAATAACGATAAAGATTTAAATTTGACAAGCACTTTCGAAAGCTTCCTAGGGCAACGCAGTGTCAGAGCCACCTAGGGTTTTGCTCCTCGTTATTTCACCAATTACACTTGAGGGGCGGCCAGATCAGCAGTTTCAACAATTGTGTTGAAATTATATATCATTTATAACCCTCAAAACGAGAGCGAAATTAACGTAGATTTAAAGCATGTTTTTACACAAATAAATCTGATATTACCTTCAAGTTTGGTGCGAACAGGCTGATGAACACGTCCCCTTCTTCTAAATTGTTCCCAATTTTTAGTGCAATAGCAAGAAAAAACCCATAGCCGCTGGTTCCCCTCTACCGCTCTCTCAATCGACCTCTGACATTTGTAAAATAATTGTAAATTACTGTTAATTGGGCGGTGTCGATCCCGTTGGCTGGTTGGACCTTTTGGGCCCAATGTACTGTGCCGTCTGAATTCCAGTCGGCCCAGTTCACATTTTTTCCATGTTATTTTTTAAATTTATTTCTATAATTTTTATTTTAGTTCTTTTTTCCTAATTGAAAATATATAATTTATAATTAATCTTTTTAATTTCTTTTTTTAACAGTATAATTTTTTATAACCTATTTTTTTAAATTTAATTTAATTGTATCCATTCATTTTAAATTTTTTTATAATAGTAATTATAGTCTAATAACTTTCTTTTAAATTTAATTTTATTTCTTGAAATTTTATTTTTGTTGATTGTTTTTATATTATCGTTTTTTAATCTAATTTTATCTATTTATTTTAATTTTGTTTCTATATTTTATAATTATAATTACTATTTAATTATTTTTAGCATTCCAGCCAGTCCCGTTCACCTTTTTTTCCCATGAAGATATTTTCGTTTTCTTCATGATTTCTTGTGTTTTTTTCTTCAATTTAATTGTTGTCTAATTTCCTTGTTATATAATTTAATTTTTTATTTTGATTTTAGCACATTTTTAATTTATTTCTATAATTTTTATTTTTGTTCTTTTTTCTAATTGGAATATATAATTTTTAATTAATATTTTCAATTTCTTTTTTTAACGATATAATTTTTTTATAATTTATTTTTTAAATTAAATTAAATTTTATCTATTTATATTAATTTTTATAATAGTAATTATAATTTAATAAATGTCTTTTGAATTTAATTTTGTTTCTTGAATTTTTAGTTTTGATGATTTTTTATATTATCTTTTTTAATCTAATTTTATATGTTAATTTAATTTTTTTCTATGTTTCATAATTGTAATTACTGTTTAATTATTATCTTTGCAATTTCGAAAATCATAAATTTTTTACCCTTGTTTATTTTTTTAAATTGATTATTTTTTCTTTGTTAATTCTTTTTATTTAATTTTTATTTACTTTCATTTCCTTCATTCCATTATCTATTAATTTTTGTATATAGTAGTTACATTTTGGTTAGTTTAATTTTTTTTTTATATTATGATTTATTCCATTATCTTTTGTATAAAATTCTAACATTTGAAATTTCGAATGATGGAGTGCCATTTAGACATTGCGATGAGACAAATTCTCAGCAAAATTACGTTTGAACTGTAACTTTGCCAGCTTTACATCGGTACTGGAATTGCTCGATGATGAGCACGCGAACATGCTACGTCGTTCCTATCCATGGCCCCTGTATCCATTGCTCGACTTACAGTTTTCTGGGCAACTACTCAATGCATTACTATGTCAACTGCTTAGGCCAATCGACGACAATGTACTCCACTTCGATCTAGGGGGCAAGGTAGCTAGATTCTCTATATTTGAATTGGCCATCATCACTGTATTGAAGTATACAAGTGAACAAACAAGCCCGTATTCCGAGAAATAAAATGGTTGCTAAATGAATATTTTCATGGGCAAACAACGGTAACTCTAACGTAGTTAGGGGTTGTATTCAGGACATGCGACCACATGTTAAACAAATTAAAGATGGATTTGGTGATTATCCTTAATAGCGTACTGATGTGTCATCACAAAAAGACATTGATTGACATTTTTCATTTGGATAGTTGTTTGATAATATTGATACCTTCAACAACTACATATGGGGATAGAGATTTTGATGATACTCTACGTGTCCTAGGGAGGGGATATTCGATGCCCAGTGGGATAAGTCCGAGCGTAAGTACGATGCATATGGCTTGCCTTTGACATTGTGGATAAATGTTGAACATAATGAACGTTACATTGTTTTTATTAAATCTATTTATAATAATTATAAGTGCTGCAAATATGGGTATATGAGACTGTTCCCATCTTGGATGCCAATATGCGAAGAGATGGGAGACATGTTGTCCTCGGATGAATAATTGGAAATCACAAGACAAGCTACTACCAAATAATTATCAGCTACCCTCGACGATCCTGAGATGAGTATAATACATTTGTGTTTTATATTGTATATCATTTCAAAATCTCAATACATGATCATTAACTCATTAAAATGTCAATATTTCAGCTTGAAGTCCTCATTTAGTTGACACCGTCGATGAAGGAGGATGGTTGAAGTTATGTGCGTCAACCATCTATTTTGCCTGCTCAAAACGATCAGATACATGAGTCCGTCCTGGATCGAGATAGTGTATGTTAATTGACTATAATTTGTTGATTACCGTTTGTGTTGTAATATTTTAATTAAGTTATTCATTTGTAATGTTCATATTTGTGTAGGAACGTTGTCCAGTGAATCGACCATCACCTCTACCAATGAGATCACCTTCTCCCGCATCCAGTCACATCCCTTGTAGATCTCCTGCACGTAGTCATAGTATCTGCCGATAATTTTTTTTTTACGTGTGACTACATGTATCAAGGAGGAGATAAGGGCACTGCGACGTGAGATGAGAAGCGAAGTAGCAGAGTTATGACATGATATCAGAATGCTACAAGCCAATTTAGGATCCCTTCATATCAAGGTCATATTGCTACGAGACGACATAGCAAGCCGGTGAGGAGGTGCCGAGGGATAGGTGGTGCCAACATTGAAGGGACTAGTAGTTCTCGAGACAAAGGGGGTGGCGAAGGGATTACAGGAGAGGATCACTTATGGTATGATGATTCATCATGGCCAATGGATGCTGCATTCAAGTGATTTTGGCATCTGTAGAGGTGGAGGTCCTGGTGACGGAGGGTGTGGCCTCGATGGTGATGGAGTCTATAACCGTCAAAGTGGCGGAAGATGTGGTGGAAAGAGAGAGGACGCAGGACGCGACAGAGGATGTCATTTTTGTGTCGGATGGGGCGTTAGAAGTAAAGAATGGTATGAAGCGTGATGTTGACGTGCCGAGCTGATGGTCGGTAAGAGTCGAGATTATTGTTACGGTTGAAGCGAAGAGGAGGACGTTCATGAACGAGATGTTCCCCAATCTCTTCCTCGAGGTCAACTCGATTAGGAAGAAAGCGTTCGATGAATGGTTCAAATCCTTTAAACTCAAATATGTATTTTATAATTTTGCTAAAGTACATTAACGCGTCTATGTTTTTTTGTAACGTTTCTTTTTTTTTCTTTTTCTTTTTTTCAGAGATAGTACAAGATAGGGGAGAAGGTGATTTCAAACGCTAAAAAATGATTTGAAGATATAACGACGAAGTTAGCTTGGCTCGCCAACGATGTAAATGTATTTTCATTGTTATTTATTATGTTTACATAATTGGTTGTTGATTTAATTAAATGATTCTCTTTCTTATTATTATTGTTTCCTACTATAGTATATAGACTTGACAATAGAATTGTTGTGCAATCGGGCTTGAAGACACCCGATATCATTTGACATTCCTGGTTAGGTTTGCTCGTGTTGTTGACATCAAGCATAGCAGGCTCCTATTCTAGGGGGATTGGTTACGTGGTGCTTGAGTACATGCTCGAGTAGGTTATAAGACTGGAGCCGAGTGGGGGAAAAACATGGACATATTGTATTCATATGTACATTCCAATGATTGCGAACTTACACTGCTTTTCAGTTGAGATCGTATTCGCTAAATTTAGTAAATATGTATACGACTCTGATCATAGCCCACAAGGTTAGCCGGAGCAAATACAGGAGCCAATGGCTCTGATCATTCCCATGATGGCTAGAGAGGCGATGATTCAAGTGCATGACAGATTAGCCGTTGTGCGGGACAAGACGATGAGACAAGTAATATCATAAGTATTTATAAAAACTGTAATTTTAAAACTTAGTTTTTAGTTATATGATATCGAAATAACATGTTATTATTTACTTGCAAGGGTGATTGTGCTATATTAGCAATTAAATGTATAGAATTTTTTAGTATTGGCTATAAGGTTGATACAATCAACCAATCTTGGTTAGATATGTGGAGGTTGAAGTTAGTTTGTGATTTGTATGAATATAACTGTATATTATTTTATTAAATAAATGTAAATATTATTTATTTAGTTTGTGACAAGTGTTTTAATATGTAATTCTAAGTATATTTAATTGTATAAGCAATTTTTAAGTTTAAAAATCGAAAGGAAGATTATTCGAATATGAAATAACGGAAAACAAAGTACAAGAACCTAATTGTAAGCAATTGTCATTTGAAAAAATCGAATGAAAGATTATTCGAAATGTGAAAATAACGGGAATAAAAAGGCTTAATCGGTCGGGCCGACTGTTAATAGATGCCTAGTCGAGCAAGCCATCTTTTAAGAGCCGGCCCAACCAATTGTGCCGAGTCGTATTGGTTGGCTCTAAACAAGTCATCCCGCTGAATTTCTACACGAATTTGATCACCGTTTTAGGTTCAAAATTGCATCCAATTGAATCTATTTGATCTTTTGTACAATTTCTAAACTTTCTTGAGTCTTTTGATTCTATTATTTATTTTATTAGAATATTAATTCAATTAAATAATAGATCTTCCACTAATAAAATGCATCAATTATATATTAAAAGTAGTTATGTCTAAAGTTAATTTAGCTTACGGTATAACACTTACAATCGGATTTATAAAATTAAAGTCGAATTTAAACTTTTGGCTTCCAAAAATCATGTTGCTGGGAACTTGATCTTAGTGTTACTATAAACAGTTTGAAATTGCCCAACTCAATTAGATTTGATTGACCCGTTGAGTGTTGAAATGGGAGGACCTGTGAATAAGGCCATGTACTTTGTTGTCTTTGTTTTACAAAAGTTCAGTGAAGTAGGAGCCATCTTGGCATGCGATGTCTGTTATTGAAGATTGATTCAGTTAATTAGTTAACTTCCGATTAGTTAGTTTTAGTTAGTTAATCACAGTTATCATATTCTATTAAGTGAGCAGTCATATTCTGTTTGATGTGCTGTTAATGAGCTCCAATTCTATTTATACGGTGGCAGTATGAACATTACATTTTGAATGAATAGTTTCTTCATTTCTACATATTTGTTCTTTCATTCACAGATTTGTTCTTCAATTCACATATTTTCCCTATGGTACCAGAGCTTTGATTTACTCTTGTTTGAAGCTTGTAAATAATGATGGCTTCAAATATTCCAAATCCAATATCTAATAATTATTCATCATCAGCAATTGATGATGGAACAAGTCCATATTTTCTTCATCACTCAGATAACCCAGGCCTTATACTCGTTTCATAGCAATTAGTATGAGATAATTACGCATCTTGGAGTCAATTGCTGATGATTGCACTCTCAGTAAAGAACAAGTTAGGATTCATCAATGGATCCATTCCACAACCTGAAAATAATCCGAAATTACTCAATTCATGGATTTGAAATAACAACATGGTCATATCCTGGACTCTCATTTCTGTTTCCAAGGAAATCTCTGCAAGTATCATATATCCTGAATCTTCATATGAGATTTAGATGGATCTAAAGGAACACTATCAATAAAAGAATGGGCCACACATATTCCAGTTAAGGCGAAAGCTAATGAATCATACATAAAGTCAGTCATCTATTGGATCATACTTTACTAAGTTGAAAATGATTGGGGAGGAACTTAGTAACTACAGACCTGTATGTTCTCGTGGAAAGTGTGTTTGTGGAGGCACTAAAAGGCTTGTTGAGCACTATCAGATGAAATATATTATGTCCTTCTTGATTGGGTTGCATAAGTCATTTGCTCAGGTTCGGGGTCAATTGCTATTGATGGATCTCATTCCTCCCATCAACAAGGTTTTTGCACTTATTTCTCAAGAAGAACATCAGAGAACAGTTAATGTAATCATGAATACATCTGGACCTGATTATGTGTATTTCTAAGTCCAAAATGACACTAAGAAGGCTGGCACTGGATATCATTTAATTAAACCTCAAACGAAGGAAAGACCTGTGTGCACCTATTGTGGATATACAGGCCATATAGTTGACAAATGCTATAAACTGCATGGTTATTCTTCGGAATATAAACCCAGACAAAGGCCTGGAATGAACAACCGACTGGATCAAGCAATACTGTTATAACTAACTAGGTTTCTGACCTTGCTATGGATCAGTCACATGGGAATGTTGGAGGATTTATGTAAACACTTAATGTTGACCAGTACCAACATCTGATGAGCATATTGAGCAGTCATCTCAAAACTTAAAAGTGGATATAGAGGCGAATAATGAATCAAGTACCTGCTTCTCAATCTCTATTAGTCCAACACTCAATTCATTTAAATATTGGGTAGTGGATTCAGGAGCTTCTAGCCAAATTTCTTCTAATCCTTCAACTTTTAGTACAATGAATCACATTTGAGAATGCTTATGTTACATTGCCAAACCATACTACGATCCATGTGCAATCTATTGGAACTGTGCATCTGTTTTCTGGTTTGGTCTTGAGTG
Source organism: Fraxinus cuspidata (assembly GCA_903798385.1). NCBI lineage: Eukaryota > Viridiplantae > Streptophyta > Magnoliopsida > Lamiales > Oleaceae > Fraxinus > Fraxinus cuspidata. Next base: position 5,996 of record CAIGRP010071437.1, on the reverse strand, counting down.
ATGTGCTAACCATCACTCAATTCAAATTCAATCTGCTATTAGTAAGTTCTTTAATCAGGAAATCACCATTGTGTGTTAAGTTTCTTACTGATTCATGTATCATTTAAGATCTGCACACATTGAGGATGATTGGCTGGGGTAGAAGAAATGCAGGACTTTATGTGATTGAAGTTAATTCTTATTCAGTTGTTCATTCTCCCAAAATTGTTAACCCCTCTTCTGTTTCTGTATTAAATAATGTAATTGATAATTTGGTACAATAGATTTGGCCATCTATCGTTTCAGAAATTGAATTTGTTGAAGGATCAATTACAGTTTGATTGTAATAGGAAAATTCGTGATATTGTAACCCCTACTTCTATCTGTCCTTTGGCTAAACAAATGAGGTTATCCTTTGTTTCAATTAATCATCTATCTGATGCTCTTCTTTATTTAATCCACTGTGATGTTTGGGGGCCATATCAAATTCCAACACATAAAGGTCATAAATACTTTCTGACTTTGGTTGATGACTACACAAAGTTCACTTGGTTATATCTTATGAAGCAGAAATCCGATGTTAAGTCTATCATTCCCAAGTTTTCACTCTAATAGAGACTCAATTTTACAATATAATAAAGAAATTCAAGTTAGACAATGCTTAGGAATTAAAATTTATAGAATACTTTAATACAAAATGAGTTATTCATCAGTTTTCTCGTGTAGAAAGACCTGAGCAAAACTCTATAGTGGAAATGAAACATCAACACCTTCTTAATGTGGCTCGAGCTTTATTCTTTCAGTCACGAGTTTCAATCCAATTTTGGAGAAAATGTGTGCTCACAGCCACATTTCTGACCAACAGGACCCATTCACCTATCTTAAAAAATAGCACTCCTTTTTCATTAATGTATGGTACTCCAGTTGATTACAATTTTCTCAAAGTATTTGGAAGCCTTTGTTTTGCTTCAACACTACCATCCCATAGAAATAAATTCTATTCTCAAGCCACAATATGTGTTTTTGTAGGCTATCCTCCAGGCATAAAATGCTATAAATTGTATGATATCTCCTCTAAGACATTCTTTGTTTTCAGAGATGTTGCGTTCCATGAAAGTCATGTTCCATTTTATTCAATTCCTCACACAAATGATCTTATTGATCCATTTCCAAATATTGTTCTACCTCTTATTGTTCTGATACAAATTCTTATAATTCATCTCCAAATGAAACTTCTACTCTTTCTTTAGATGGCAATCAATGCCAATGATCATGCATCCACTGATTTGCCTATCATCCATTCTACATCTTCACCCTCAATTTCAAAATTCATTGAGGAACAAATACCAGATTCCAATAACTCTTTTAATCATCCCTCATCCTTTCTACCTAGAAGATCAATAAGAACCAATAAAACTCCTTCATATCTTCGAGAATTCTACTTCAATCTTCTATCAGATAAACCTCCAAACAATAACTCAATGTATTCCCTATCCAAGTTCATTTCTTCTACTGCATTCTCTCCTTCACATATAAATTATCTCCTCACTGTTTCATCCAATTTTGAACCTCAATTCTACCATCAAGCCACACAATTTTAGCATTGGAAAGATGCTATGGCATCTATATTGACTGCAATGGAACAAAATAATAATTGGTCAGTAACTACTCTACCTAAAGGCAAACATTTTATTGGTTGTAAGTGGGTATATAGGATCAAATACAAGCCTGATGGAAGCATAGATATGTACAATGCTCGTTTGGTAGCCAAGGGCCATACCCAACAAAATTGCTTGGACTTTATCGAAACATTCTCCCTTATTGCTAAGCTTGCGACTATTAAATTACTTCTTGCTATTGCTGCTATCTGTAAATGAAATCTTGTTCAGTTAGATGTCAACAATGCCTTTTTTTTATGGGGATATTTTTGAAGAAATATATATGGAGCTGCCTTTGGGATATTCTAAAACAAATGATGATCTTGCAAAGGGAGGACAATTTGCGTGCAAACTTCATAAATCCATTTATAGTCTTAAACATGCATCTCGACAATGATTCTCAAATTTTCCCAGGTTCTGATTCTTCATGGTTTTCAGCAGTCAAAGTCAGATTACTCATTATTTACTAAAGGATCTGGGAACACATTTGTTGCTTTGCTGGTTTATGTTGATGATATTGTCATCACAGGACCAAACATCAATATAATTGATTCTTTGAAGGCAAGTTCAAACTTAAGGATCTCAGGGTGCTGAAACATTTTCTTAGTTTGGAAATTGCTAGATCTCAATGTGATTTTTCTCTCACAAAGAAATTACACATTACAGCTTCTTGAAGATGCTGGTTTTCTTGGTTGCAAACCAGTTCCTTTACCAATGGAACCCAAAGCTTGCTTTAGTTTTTTTTAAAGTGAGTTAATTGATGATGCATCTTTGTATCGATGGTTTGTTGGACACCTACTTTACTTGACTATATCTCGACCAGACAAACTTTTACAGTTTACAAACTTAGTCAGTTTGTTTCCCAACCTCGCCAGCCACATCTTGTTGTTGTTCATCATCTCTTAAAGTACCTCAAAGCTACTCCAGGACAAGAATAAATATTCTTTGCTTCTGTTTCTCTACAAATTCGAGCATTTGCAGACTCTGATTGGGGAGCTTGTCTTGACTCAAGAAAGTCTATCACATGTTTTTGTGTATTTTTAGGAGACTCCTTAATCTCTTGGAAGGCTAAAAAGCAACAAAGATTATCCAAATCATCTACAGAAGCTGAATACCATGCGTTGGCTTCCACGACTATTGAAATTGTTTGGATCCATCAGGTGCTTCGAGATTTTCAGGTTTCTTCATCAACTCCAGCACTAATCTTTTGTGATAATCAAGCTGTAATCCGCATAGCTAGCAATCCTATCTTCCATAAAAGGACAAAATACATCGAGCTTGATTGTCATTTCATTTGTGATAAAGTCACTGAAGGTTCCATTAAACTTTTACCAGTGTGCACTTAACATTAGTTGGTAGATGTCTTCACCAAAGCTCTGCCGACCTACCTTTTGTTTCCTTTACTATCCAAGTTTGCTGTTGTTGATTTGCATCGTCAACCTTGAGGGGGGAGTATTGGAGATTGTAATTCAGTTAGTTAGTTAACTTTCGATTAGTTAGTTAATCACAGTTGTCATATTCTATTAAGTGAGCTGACATATTCTGTTTGATGTGCTGTTAAGAAGCTCCAATTCTATTTATACGGTGGATGTATGAACATTACATTTTGAATGAATAATTTCTTAATTTCCACAAATTTGTGACAAATTTGTTCTATCATTCACAAATTTATTCTTCAACATTTGTTCTTCAATTCACAGCTTTTTCCTTAATATCTATGACCAGGGCGATTTTGCAAGCGAACTGAAGTGTTGATTATGGAGATAAAATAAAGTTTTTTGGTTCCATTGACCTCAAATTTGGAATCAATAGACTTATTGTTAAGTAGTGCTGTTGAATAAAATGAGAGAGAAATAGATCCAAGTGGGTTGAAGGCAAGGAATGAGATGGGAATGAAGTTTTGATTGCGGTGGGATATTGTTTTTCGACTAGAACGAAGAAGAGTGTGGAGAGAATGGGATGGGGGTGGAAGAAGACGAAGATTTCAGGGTGGGTCAGATTATATTCTTTTAGTTTAATTATTTTAATTATTAATATTTGGAAAAATGTAAATTTATCATCTCACCTTTTTAAAATTACTCAAAATTGATAAAAATGGTCAAATTTTTATTATTTTAGTCAACTGACGATCAATTAGACGGTAACATCCATTTGTCTTTGTATTTAAACTAAATTAAAGATTTAAGACTGTGAGTGACATATAAATAAAAAGTTTGGATAAAGTTTGCAAAAAGTGAGAGGTTTAAAACCGTAACTACAATTTGTCCTTGTTTACTATTTGAAAATGTATTTATTTATCTTTACTTTTTAAATGCTTGGTGCAACCCTGATTTGATTCTGATTCGACTTTTTGGCATTTGTTCCTTTTGTTTTTCTAGTGTAATGTTTGATCTGATTTTTAAAACATTGGTAAATATGTGTATTTAAAATAAAAAAAATTTATTGATTGAAGTTAGAAATAAGTAAAATAAAAATTTATTTGACAGTAAAATAAAATTAAGTAATTTTTAAAATAGGCAGATGTAAACATATTCAACTAATGTTTGGAAAAAAGAAAAAGTATTCAACTAGTTTTACTTTTTAAGTCTAAAAGCATATATAAAAGACTCTAAATGTAAAATGCTCTCCACGACTATTTTAGAGAGTTAATGCTTAAAAATAAAATAACTATTTATTTTAACATTTTAAAGTAGAGAATGTGTTTGACCATCCAAATTTAGAGAGTGAAACTCATTCTCTATTCTTAATATATAATGATTGCATTTAATAAATCACAGATTTCAATATACTATTTCTTAAACTATTTAAACTACATTTAAATTGATTTGTTACTGACATATAAAAATTATGTTAAATTAAAATACGAGGAGAATTCAATGAATATATTTTTTAGAAAAACAAAATAAATAGTCAAAATAGAGAGTATTGTTAGGGTCCGTTTGATTGCAAGGATGGAAAATTGGTGGAAAGAAAATGAATTCCAGAGAAAATAATTGCCTAAAATTTGTTTTCCATGGAATTGTTAATTAAGTGTGTTTGATTGGTATAATTTTCTACCCAAAAAATTTTAAAATTTTGGATATTTTTGTGTTCGTTTAGTTTTGTTTTATATGAAAATTGTCCATTAAAGTGATAATTTTTTCCACAATTGATTATAAAATTTGTTTCTATTGCCAAAAAGTAAAAAAAAAATTTTGCAAGAAAATTATTTTTTAATCAAAGTTTAGTGTTCGTTTGACTTTGTTTTATATGAAAATTGTCCATTAAAATGAACTTTTTTTTACAATTGGTTATAAAATTTGTTACAATTGCCAACAAAAAAATGAAAAAAAAAAGGTGGAATTAGTAATATTGAAGAAAATGTGCATGTGTGGAATGAAGATGGAAAAACTTTTCCATGCCAAAAAATGGCAATCAAACAAGCCAAAGTATGGAAAATGAAAATTTTCCATGGAAATTCAAGGTTATCAAACATAGCCTTACTTTTTTCGAGAGTTTTGCTCCTTCTAATGCTCAAAATCTAGAGCAATATTTGTCTTTCATAATAGCAAAATATTCTCATTATACAAGAAATGGTGAAATAATTTGAAGAAGGGATAATATTTTTGAGTAAAATGTCTTTTAAATCAAAAAATGAAACAATGGTTGCCACAAATCTTATAAATGAATAGACATAATATTTTAATTCAAAAGAAGTAAACACTAAAAGTTTCTTCATTTTTAATTATAATATATAGTAATATCAGTACCAAATTTATATGTTTTATCAATCCTGTGCATTTCTTACATTCTATTCAACCTGTGAATGAATAGTTGTTACAAGTGAAGTGAGTTTTTTCAGGCTTTGATATCAGCCTAACCCAATTTCACTTATTATTTTTTAAAGAATAACCTTACCCCTCCACCTCACATGGAGAGTGTTGGGAAAAAAAAAAAAAAAAANTCAGCCTAACCCAATTTCACTTATTATTTTTTAAAGAATAACCTTACCCCTCCACCTCACATGGAGAGTGTTGGGAAAAAAAAAAAAAAACAACACCTAATATAGCGGTAACTAAAACACAAAAACGAGCTAGAAGGGAGAAAATTACAAATTAAACATGATTTGATAAACTGCCAACGACTGTAGAAGAAAAAAATACTACATAAATTGAGAAAAATCAATCAATACTATGTTTTCCTCATCCTCAAAACTTCTCCTTACACAAAACTTAAAGCTCAATGATCAATACATACACAAGTATGTCCTACTATAATTACAAGACACCAAATATCCTACTATAATTACAACTCGTGGCTGAATCTACAGGTCTCAATAGAGTGTCAATGCCCTACTCCCGTGCAACACGGTCAGTCTTG
>CAIGRP010071427.1:0-17334 GCA_903798385.1 Fraxinus cuspidata | reverse complement strand
CAATTTTTTGGTCACAATCAACAAATCATTTGTGACCACCACCAATATAACACCACAGTCGTCACCACCGCCATCACAATCAACCAAATAATTGGTTACAGACACCACGTCCATCTCATCCCACCCACGACCACCATCACAACACCGCACAAAAATGTGATGGATACTAATCACCTCTTAAATCATACAAATGAAAATGATATGATAAAATAGCCAATTGACGAAGATGTTCAAGGGGTACTAAATACAATTGCCAACCTTACCAGCTTGAAAGAACTGGACTTGAGCAACAACGAGATCCATGCACTGCCCAACCAATTTGACCAGCTTCATATTCAAATAAAACTAACCCTCCTCCAAAGGAAGTCAGGATTGAACGAGTTCAAGAATTATGTTGATACCCAATAAATTTCGGGCGATGATGTAAACGTCGAAATATATTTTCATAGACTTCGACCAATGGTGAATTGATTACCAATAATCAAGTCTAAAGGCTCAATCTGAAAACAATGTGAACCGTTGAAAATAGCTTAAGGAATTAATGTTATTCACGGTACATATATTCATCTATTGGACGACTCTTGACTCTAGCCCATTTATCCCTATCTTGGACAAGCTAGAATCTAATATGTTCTTGTATATAGATTACTCTATCCCTTTTTTTACTGTGTGATTTGTGAAATATTGGAGAAAATGTGGTTGCCTAATTAAGGATGGCAATTTACCCCTACCCGCCCCGAATGGGGCACAAAAACCCGCCAAGAATAATAATAATAAAAATTTAATAAACTATAAAAAAAAAATAATTAACTGAAGAAAAAAACTAAATGGGGCGGGAAACGCGCCTTGCCCCGCCCTGCCCTACCCCGACTAAGGCGGGGTGGGGCGTGGGGGGGGGGTAGAGGAGTCGCCGCCCGTCCCGTTGCCAACTCTATGCCTAATTGTGAGAGAAAAACGTTGTTACCTAATTGTGAGAGAAAAACGTGTTGCTTTGTGTTCAAAACCGGAGACTTCCCCTGTTATTCTCTTCTTCCTTTGTGCCTTATTCATTGCTTTTCTCGTGTTTTTGTGGCTTGCAAATTGAGGTGAATATTGGTTGTGAGTCAGAGTCGTTTGAATCGATTGATTGGTAAAGAAAAGTAATAAGAAATTGAGTTTGAAAATCACTGATTTAAAGATCTTAGAGCGAGCTCCCGCAATAAATTATACAATAGAAATATGGGTTGACGTGCTGATGGAGGAACAACCAGAAACCAGTATATCAACCAAGTAAAAATCAATCATGTAAAATCAATAATTAATTTTAACTACACGTGTTATGAAAAATATAATTTTTATCAATTTTTCAATCACACATTTTACCTAAATATGTCAAACTCTACTCAAGATTTGATTTTCAACCAAATCAAACACACCACCAAAAATGGCATTTGCAACACGCAAAAGGCAACATTCTTTGATTAAATGTTGTTAAAGGGATTTATCGCAATATTTTAACAAGTGAATATTGCAATTAATAAACATAATTGAGTTTTGGCAACATTTTATAAATGAATGCTGCTAATGTAGCCTTTTTGCAACGTTTCTTCAATGTTGCCAAAAGTTTTACTTTTTACAACGTTTATTCAACGTTACTTTTTGCAATGTTCGCTAATTGTTGCGAAAATTCACACTTTACAACATTTGTTAAATATTGCCAAAAAGTTTTACCTTTTACGACATTCGCTGAATGTTGCGAACGTTCATTGAGTGTTGCAAAAACTTTTTTTTTTCTCAAATATATGGGCTTAAATTGCAGAAGCCCAAAAACCTGAGCCCAATAATGAGCCCTATCGTGGCTATACTATAAGCCCATGTTTGGTACACATTAAATTTTTATTATCATTTTTCTACTCATTTTCAACCACACATTTTTCGATAAAATAATATTTTACATCATATCAATAACTTTTCTTTTTTTTTTAACCACAAATTCTCCTATTTCAGAATATATTTTTTCAAAATGACGTGGTCAAACACACATTTACCATTATCCCTTTTATTCAATGGGGATCCTGGAAGACCTTGTAATTGATGGGTGATCATCCCTTTTATTCAATGGGGATCCTGGAAGCACTTGAAATTGATGGGTGATCATCGATATGCCTCAACTGCTTAGCGGAGTGCGAAGAGGCCGTCGACCTGCTGCTGCTCCACGACCCGATGATGATGATGATGACAACAAGAGCGGCGAAAGAGTTGTTGGTAAGGTGAAGAAAATGAAATCCTTGGAGGGTTAGGGGATAAAGAAGGTAGAGGAAGTTAAAGAAGAGGTCGAGAAGAAGATGGATCCTTATGAAAATAGTGGTGGCCGCGGCAGCGTCAAGGGTCTGGGAGTTGAGGATGAGGGCAGTACTGCTCCCATTCCGGAAAGGTACTTCAAATTTTTCAGCGGTACATTTGGAGCCATATCTGTGAGGTACACTTCATTTGTATCTCTTAATTTCAAGAATTTGTGTTTTTGTTTATTTGGTTTTGCCAGCAGGAGCCAGTGGTGACCACCCGCAACCGGAATCCCCTGTCATCGCTATTCCTTTCAGACGGTATATTTTATTTTTCATTGAAATGCTTTTAGTTTGGGGGTTTTGATTCATGAAATATTAATTTTTAATTATGCCTGTGAAGAAGCAGATTATTCACGAGAAGAGGCAGAAAAAAATCGGAATTTAGATAATTCTCGGCTTGAAGAACCTGATGTTAGAGAGCTCAAGGAGAAGGTCTGTTTCTAAAATTGATGTTTAAGTTGTATCAGGATATATTTTACTACATATTGAATTCAAATTTTATAATATTTGTTATTTCTGTGTAGTCCTAACTTGAATTGAATAGAAATAGAGATTCTTGTTGTTTACAACCAGTTTGATTCTTGTTCTAGGATATGCGGAAACCTAAATTCAATTTATATTGAGCCATCTGAAAGTATACATTTTCACCTGATGCTTCAACTGCAATATAGGTCAACTTCACAATGGCACCAAGATGAATTTGATTTGCAGTGTTCTAGTGGGCTTTTTCCTTAGCCCTTATTCTTTGCAGGATCCTGATAATTTAGTAGCGAAGACATTTATATAAAGTCAGCTCTATATTTAAATGAGACGCCTAAACCGAGTAGCAAATTGCTCGCGTGTCCTCCAGGGCCTTGCACTGAATGACAATGAGCTGGAAGGGTTAATCCCAGAAAATCTGTCTGAGCTCGAACAACTTACTGATCTCCAGTTACAGAACAATAAATTCGTTGGGCCAATTCCTCATGCTATTTCAAAACTTGAATCATTGTCTTACTTGGACCTCAGCGGAAACAAGCGTAATGGGACAATGCCAAAAAGCTTAGCACGGCTTAGGAGATTGATAACCTTAGATCTCTCCCGCAACCATATTAGTGTGCATTGGATGACATAACTGAGTATGGATAGGCCTTGCTTTTTATAGGATTGAATAATTGGTGAGCTGCTTACTCTACTTATTCATGAAAAATTTAACAAATCACGATGACCATATTAATTGGCAAGCTGTACCAGAAATGAGTTAAGCTAATGTTTGCTGGTTTAATTTTTTCTTAATTACCTATTTACGTTGATGTTACTAACAATATGTGTATATTTGTTTGTTTTTTGATTGAGAAGTTAAAGATACTTTACTGCTTTTCATAGTTCTATTTATTTGTAGAAAGGTCTTAATCTTAACATTTGCAGTGTAATATTCTGTGCGCATAAATACAGACTTCATATACTCAATTCTGCTCATATACCCTGCCATCCTCAATGTTAATGGTTGTGTTCAAATTAAAGATCTGAATCTGAGTCAATTTTAAGATTTGATGATTCATTTAGTCAGTTGCTTTCGAGTGAAATTGTTACTGCTTGATTGTGATTTATTTTAACGATCTGTTACTGATTGATTGTGATTTATTTCTAACTTGCAGGATTTTGTGTGCATGTGGAATTTGATCACATACCTTAACCTTCATTCGTTAATTAGTTAATTTTAGAATAAATGATTGGGCAATTTGTATGAAAATGCCTTCTGTCTTGAGGAAATTGATTACTTCTCACTCTCAAGTAAAACTCAAATTTGTCAAATATTTCCTCCTCTCTTCTGTTCATTTTAACTCTGTTCTTTTCAAAATATAGAAGGGGATTAATGATTTTCAAATTTTTCGATAAATTTTTATTGACGTATCATCTTGCTATAAATTAGGTTTTAGATTCTTTATCTTTCTATTATTAGGAACTCATATTATTAATCTATTGATGCCATCAACTTAATGATTTGTTTTTATCAGCAGTCTGATTTGGAACATTTTAGCAGAAGTATATATAGGACATCAAGCTACTCTTTTTTCTATTCTTGTTTCTTTTCTCTTTTGTTTTGAACAATGCATTTTGTTGATTCAATGCTTCTCTTGCAGCTTCGTTTGCAATCGTGAATTGTATGGCGAGTAAATCGAAGAATGCATGAAGAACAGCAGGATTGAGTATACTATTAGAGAATTATCGAGAAGCTTGGTATTGCAAGTGTGGGAATAAGCTCTTCATGCCTAAGAAGTACCAAAATTTTATTCATAATTTTATTTCATTTTGAAACTTCTCTTTATTTAGCTGGCACTACACCAAAAATGGTCTTTTGCAACACGCAAAAGACAACATTCGATGATTAAATGTTGCTAAAGGTGTCTATCGCAACATTTTAGCAAGCGAATGTTGCTAATGGTTAACATAATTGAGCTTTTGCAACAATATTTTAAATAAATGTTGCTAATGTCGCATTTTGCAACGTTTTATAAATGTTACGAAAAGTATAAATTTTTGCAACGTTTTTTGAATGTTGTTGAAATCTGATTCTATAGCAACGTTTATGGCATGTTGAAACTCTCAATATAAAGCTTTTTGCAACGTTTTTTACTGTTGCGAAAAATTACTTTTTGCAATGTTTTTTGAACGTTGCGAAAAAGTTCCACTTTTGGCAACATTTTTGAACATTGCGAAAAAGTTCACTTTTGGGAACGTTTTCTTAACGTTGCGAAAAGTTTTTGACCTTTTTCTCAAATTAAATTATAAACAGGAACCAAAATAACGTAAACCCTAAATTAATTGCCTCCCTCCATTCATTCCTCTCCCCGCACGATGATTCAATCGTAAGTTCTCTCTTTCTACCTTTTGTTTCCACTTCTATTTCAACCTACTCTTTAGCGCCGCCTATGAATCCATTTTCCACCACCGTCCGGCCACCAAAACCGCCAACGGATTGCCCTTAACATCTTCTACAATTTCCACCCAACATCTCCTTAAATCATCCAATAATACGACTGAAATCAACCTAGAAAACCAGCAACATGGAACTGTGAAAACTGCCAGAATCGTCTCCACCGCTAACACCTTGATCGCAGACCACCACCGATCGACTGCCCATGTCCTGCTGGTTCAATTTAGCCTAAACATCAAGTTATCAATCTGATTTTATATCTGAAACCGCTCCAGTTGTGATCCCCTTTCTGCCCAGTCCGAAGAATACAAATTCTGCCTCCGTCAGGTTCACCCATGGTCGTGGACCACATGGGTTGACTTCGTCCACCTTGCCCAGTAATGGGTCCGACCCAATTTAGCCCGGAACATGATGATTTTATGTCTGCAGTTCGAGCTGTGAGCGAAAAATTCGGTAACAAAGGTTTTGATGATTCTATATTACTCCAAATGTTTAATTCGACTGATAATACTTCAGTTGGAATTCTGGATTAGATGTGAATCAACGCGATGGAGACTTCCATGGACCAATTGTTGCTCCTGCTCGCGTTATTGATCCAAATTCNAACAAAGGTTTTGATGATTCTATATTACTCCAAATGTTTAATTCGACTGATAATACTTCAGTTGGAATTCTGGATTAGATGTGAATCAACGCGATGGAGACTTCCATGGACCAATTGTTGCTCCTGCTCGCGTTATTGATCCAAATTCCACCAGGAATGTCTCTATGTATCGGGTATCCCAAGCATTTCTTCTTCAAAAGTAAGGAAAAAACACAGAAAATGTGATTAGGCTGCAACATTGGGATTCAGATTATCTAGTGTTTATCATAGTTGTAAAGCTTTCACGACCTTTGTTTTTGAATTTTCCTTTATATTGATAACGTGGATGCAGCCAGCAACAGATGGATCGAATTCAAAAGTTCTGGACACCACCCTCCAAAGAGCGTCTAGCACACCCTTTTATACTCATTTTGGTTCCTCCATTGGCGTTTTGAATCAATCAGGAGGTAAATGCCATCCACATATTTGGTTATGAACATTTCTAAAAAAATAAGATAGAAATCCTATTTACAATATAGTCCAATCCTATGTAGTTCATTGTACATTCAGGTGAAACTAATGTTGGACATTATTGTAGTTGCAATTGTGTACTTTTAATTTGCATATTGCAATGTTCGTGAGGGAATTACTGGTCTCTTTGCTTTTCAAAGACCTTATTCCAGGACAATTCGTGTTGCCAAATGTGGGATATTTCACGAGCATTGATAATTCTGTGGGTAATCTAGTAGGCGTGTGTATGGATTTAAATATTTGTAATGAAATTATCAATTTTTATGCAATTTTAAAATTTGTTCACAATGAGTATTTTCAATTTTTCCGGTTAATTTACATAAATTGGTAAAAAAAAAAAACATACGGCAACGGTTAAAAAACGTTGCAAAAGAGTTATTAGGAACACTCGAAAAACGTTGCAAAAATATTATTAGTAACACTCGAAAAACGTTGTAAAAAGTTATTAGCAACATTTAAAAAACGTTGCAAAAAGTTTCAAATGTTGCTATATCCTTCCACTCTAGACAACATCGAAATTTGCAATATATGTTCAAACGTTGTAAAAAGTTTTCGACAACATCTTTTGAACGTTGCAAAATGTTGTTTTTGTTCTAGTGACAGGAGCTTAATTTGTTGACATTGGATCCCAAATATATTGGGCATTTGATATAGATAGTGTAACAGACACGTGTGGAAACTTAGAGATGTCATGAGCTCGAAGTGACAAATCCCATCCCAATTCCTTTAGGGATTTTCAGGAGGTAGACGAAGATGGGTGAAGATTAAAATATTTACTATATATTTTTAAATATAATTTAAATTAATAAATACAAATAAAATAAAAGAAAAAGTTATAGGCGGGGTTTGGGGGTTTCAAAGCGGGAACCATGTTCTCCCATTTTGTCAAGTTTATGCGATATTAGATGAGTTATTGGTAGAAAATTTTGCCAACCCTATAAATCGTAAATAAGTCGCGGGTGAAATACTTTAATAATCCATCGTTCTTAAAGTTAGTAAACTACTGTGTTTGGCACCCATTGTTGCCAACCTCGCTATGTGCACTATCACATGACTTTCAATTCCTTCCCAACAAATAAATCCCATATCAAAACACCCCAAAAATTCACATTTCTCTTTCATCAGTTTTCTCATCCATTCATTCATTACATGAACAACCCACATCATAGAAGAATCACATGTCCAGATCCAAAACCATAACATGCCTCTACTGCCTTCTTGATTCCACTATGTGTTTTATTCTCGATGGTCGACAAAAAATGCTATCGTTCGAGCTATTATGCATCGGTTGTACCCTTTTTGTTTGTGTTTCTTCTCGCATTGTTGCTCATTTTCTTGATCAAAACCACCATTGTTACATGGATTAATCCTGATTGAGTGAAAAATAATTTGAGCCAAAACATACCATTTAGAACAGGGACGGATCCATGATCGGATTACATGCTGGGGTAATACGTAAAAAAAAAAAAAATTACACGTGATTTTTTTTTTTTTTTAACATAAAAATTAGTGGGTGGGGGCTGGGCACTAGCACAATGATAACAAGGACTTTATATACTACTTTGTCGTTAAAACCCACTTATATGAGGACGAGAGCGCCCACAGTGTTTATAAACCCACAAGATAACACTGCACTATTGATGTATATTATTCAAAAGTGATTGATTCCCACAAGTCAGTCTCAAACTAAACCCTTGTGTATCACGTTACAAGCAACCCACAAAAATACTTAGCTTCATAGTTACCCGAAAATTTCAATGGATTAAATGGAAATTAACACTGAAAAAATCAAGAAAGACAGAAATGTGATAAGAGGTGGATAAGTGGTTAATATCAGTGAATCCGTCTAAATATACAGATAAAAAAGTGATTTGAATATTTATAAACATAAGCCAAACATTGGCATCCCCACTAGTACTACCCCTTATCCCCAATACTAATTTCTAGTTATTTATAATTATATAAGTTATAATCACTCCCCAAACATGTTCGAGATTATCTTTTTTTTTTTTTTAAATATTCAGCCGCGCATAGAATTAAGGGCCCATTTGATAGGTTTTTACTTGTTTTCGTAGAAGAGTTTTCGAGGAAATTATCTTAAGTCTGGTTTCTCTAAAAACTCTTTTAGTCATAGAAATCACTTTAGAAAATTATGTAAACAGGTTCAAAAATAACTTCTTAGTCTCTAAGCAATTTTTGAATTTTTAAAATCTTGCCAAATAAGTCTCAAATTTACTTTTGAAAAACCATATTTTTAAAAATTACTTTTTTACTAATAAAATATACTTTTTCCTATCAATAAGCGAATTGGATGAATCTTTCGCAAAAGTGTATTATTAATTGCTATTTTCTTCTTCCCAAAGAAAATGAAAGAAACCAGAAAGTCGTCGAAATCATCTCAGTGGAAAAGGGCTAGAATAAAGAGGATTTCTCAAAAGTCCCTTTTATTGACAAAATATCCTTTTTCTTTTATGATAATTGCAATCACACCCTCTATAATTACAAACTCTAATAAAATATATGCTAAATGTATTGATACTACATTTCTATATAATTACACTATATTTTAATTGAATAAAGGATCATGATATTTATTCCTTGTCGTACTTATGTCTTAAAATTTTTTCATCGTATTCTTATTTTCACATTTTATTAATTACCTCACCTTGTTCTAATGACGGTTAATGTTCAAAAGTTAGGTTAAGAAAGAATGGAAAATTTTAGTTGCCTACCGTATTTTTAAACATAAAAAAAATACAAAATTACGATAAATATTTGTCACTCATCTTAAATACTGTAAACAAATTTTTTTAGAGGGAAATTTTCCGCTTAGAACAAGATTTTTCGAATTAATGACAACTTAACGTTAATCCTGCGTCTTAGATAATTGGGTTCTTGCCTGCCCTAGAAGTTCCTCTCTTTATTGCATCTTTTCTTAAGAATTTCTTTGATCTTGATACAAGTACTCAAAAGGACATAAACTACAGCAAATAAGCGGCAGTAGCTGCTCTTGCGCCATCCTTTTGTGATTTTTAAGGAACCAACCCAACAACAGTAGTTATCGACTTCGAAAGTGGATTGATCTTGCGCATAGCTCAAACAAAGGCTTTCTCGTAGAGCTAAAAAAGGAGTCTGCCGGTAGCTTATGGAAACATAAAAGCGACTATGAATAAAGATCAAGCATCTTTTAATTATTAAAATAGTACGGTGAGAATATACCCCTAAACGCATTCCTCTGATATTGTCAATGAATTTTTTTCCTAATGATCAAGGCATGTGCCTAAAATTCTCTTTATGTTACAATTGACTGATAAAGCACAAAATTAATTTTGTATAACTAATTGATAACTTCCTTCGCTTACAGAAAATAGTAAATTAAAAGATAAATGTAATTTTATTAGTTCGTAAGAGATGAGAGCACTAGTACAAAATCATATACAAATTAGGGGTGAACGCGATTCGATTTGGGCGGATTGTGCCATATTTTCTAGTCAAATCATTTCATACTGTTTGGAATTTTTTCAAATCAAATCAAACCAATTTATTTTTCGAACCAAACCAAACCATAATTTGTGGGTTGGTTCGGTTTTAATCTACGGTTTACCTTTCGATATTATAATAATATATTTAAAATAAGTTAACATATAAGTTTAAACGAGAACTAATAATGTTAAATTTCATTCATCTTTCCCATGAAACCTGTAAATAAATTATTTTTAAAGTTAGTTGCTAAAAAATATTAATAGAACAAATATTTATTTCTTCCTTTTTAGTTATCGTTTCTTGTTTGCCTTTCATATTGTTATATAGCTATTGGTAAAGACAGAGTCATATTCTGCTGTAATAATTTGGTTAAAACTCCCTTCATCCTACTTGTGAGATGAAAAAATAAGAAATGGACATAATATGTTTAAATGTACAAAGAATGATAGAGTTCATGTTTATTGGAAATTGACAAATTTTATTCTTTAACGACTTTAAAAAAGTAGAATGTAATAGTACTAGTTAAGGAACTTTAATATTTTCACACAATCAATACGCTCTATTTTTCGTTCTTTCTAAACCACAAACAAATTCATTAATCATCTAGGCACACAAACAATCATTTTTTTTATCCAAAGCACAACTCACAAGTGTATAATAAGTTTAAAAATAACAAATAAAAGAAAGAACAATGAAAAAAATGACTTAAATGAGAATCTAAGACTTATCAAGAGAGAAAGAGGTTATTCGGGTAGAAATTAGCAGACTAACAAGTAAAATGCGACTATCGATTTGCGATTGGGAATTCCATTTTGTTCAGTAGTGGCACGCAAGAGTCAAATGTTTGAGAAATGAAAATTTAGGTTAGGGCTTTTGAAGTTGTGGGTGATTTGATGTCGTAGTTTTGTTGACTTATGATTTGGATTGTTGAAAATAAATGCATTTTTTTATTTTATATGATTTGGAATTAATTTTAGTTTAAATTAGATATCGGGTTTAGGACATGTGTTGTTGACTTATAAAATCATCGGCCATAATGATGAACTTAATTCTTTATATGACGGGTTTGTTGTAATCTGTATTGCTAAATTTGTATTTTTTTTATCTAAAAAGTAAAAACTTTAAAATTTGTAAATTAATAGAATTAATTTTCAATTGAAAAATTAAAAAACGGTCCGGTTCGGTTTTATGCGGTTTTTGAAAATTGAAACCTAAACCAAATCCTTTTGAAACAGTTTGAGGGAAAAAATCGCGGGTCCATGTGAACCCGAACCAACGGTTTCAAACTAACGATTTCGATTCGGTTTGCGATTTTGTGATTTTTTTTGTGCAGCCCTAATACAAATAATATAATCAAAATAAAAATCTATTACATTCACGTTTCTAGGCTTGAACAGGGTTCGGTTTGGTTCTATTTCAACTCCAACCCTAAACCAAAATCAAATTAGTCTGTTTAGGTGAATTTCAACACAAACCAATCCACTTTAACTCTTAAACCAAACCTACCCAAATCAAATCGGTTTGGTTCGGTTCGCTTCGGTTCGGTTAGTCAGTTTAGACTTTTAGTACAAATTGATTTATTTTTTCAAAAAAAATTGTCTAAATTTTGGACTCATTTAAATTATAAGAACTAAAATAATTAAATAACTTTCTATTACAAGAATTATTGACTAACGAATAAAATCGGTATAATAAAGGTAAATCAACAGAAATCTTAAGAATTTTGTTACTTTTTAATGCATATGTAACCTGACTATTTGAGTAAGGAAAAAATGTTAAGTATAACATAAAGAGCTTGTGAAAGGAAATTTTCAGTGTTATTACTTACTGGCAATATCATAAATTGGAAGGAATCGAGATATAAATATAAAATTAATGCTTATCTTTTTATTTTTATTTTTCTTAAAAAGAAAAAAAATAGATAAACATGTAAGTGGATTGGGTCGATTCGGTTAACTAGCAGTTTCAGGCTTCAAATTATAGTTGAATTGATACACCAAGTTTTTGTTTAAAAAAAAAAAAAAACCAAACTAAACCAATTACTTGCGTCAAATCGAACCGGTTGAGTCAATTCGATTTGATTGGTTTGGTCGATTTTTCTATTTTTTTGCCCAGACCTACACGTTTCAAAACAACTCATCACATTTCCGCATGATTTTATACTCTTACGACTTCTAATGACATTTATATTATTTGTATCTATGCGTGTAGATATCATAATCACCTTAAAAATATTTCTATTTATAATCACAAATAATAGTTTATGGTTGTCCATGAATAAAAGACATGAATGGCTAGGGCAAAACACGCGTTGAGGTGAGAATTCGAGCAAGTATCAGTGATCGGTCACTTTAGAATAATTTAGGCAGCTTACGTCCTCGATCAAAATCCATTATTAGTTCAGAAGTTGTTGGACTGGACAATGTTGTGTACACATTCATTAAATTTTTTAATAAATTGAAAAATGTTTAATACATCTAAAAAATTGAAACTGATGCTACCAAAAATTGTCATCTGTTGATTCTCGAGCATGATGATTGAGGATGATCACGAACAAGACCTCATGTACCTGAAGCAAAGGCGTCGATATGTGTTTTCGTCGCCCCTCCGATACTTAAGTTAGCGAAAGGGAAAATATAAGCACAATGCTATAAATTAAATGTAAAATACCTGAATAATGAATTGAAACTTGTATTTATAGAGGTAAGTTGCACACACTTGATAGGATTACGATACTTGAAGCCTTATCTGTTTAAGAGATATAAAAGACTTGAGTATTTCAACATGAGTAGGAGTTATAAGTTAGATAGAATCCAATCTTGTTGGAGTTGAATAAGTTTGAAGATGGAAGTAGAGTCCTACTAGAGTATGTCTTTTAAGATAGAGAAAGGGGCAAAGGTAAAAACTCGAGGTGACGTGGAATCGTCACGTGCAACAATTAAGTCTGATGGGGAACCCGAGGAGAATACCTTGTGAAAACTCCCAAGATGATTGAAAACAACCTCGGGGCATTGTTGTATGGGGTTGATCAAAGAATGACCATATCATTGGCCCCCGTACATCCATGTTTGGGACTCGAGGATGTTGCTTAGAATGCTCGAGGTTCGAAAATGAGATGCAGATTCTTAGGTCGAGTTTTGACTACTTGAGGCCAAGTAAAGAATGTGTTGATAGGCCCTCGAGCACATAAATGTATGAAAGAAAGCTTCGAGCTTATAAGACTGATCTTTTTACTTGATGATTTTTAGGACTAATTTTTGATTGAATGTATGAAATATTTGCAATGATGCTTGCATGGGACAAGACTTTGAGTAATTGCTCGTGGGCAAGGCTTTGAGGTGCTTGCTGTGGGCAAGACTGTGAGTGCTTGCGTGTGGGCAAGATTTTGAGGTGCTTGCTCGTGGACAAGGCCTTGAGGTGCTTGCTTGAGGCAATTCTTTGAGTGCTTGCTTGTGGGCAAGGCTTTGAGTGCTTGCTCGGGGCAAAGTTTTGAGGTGTTTACTCTTGTGCAAGGCTTTGAATGCTTGCACGGGGCAAAGTTTTGAGGTGTTTGTTCATGGGCAAGGCTTTAAGTGCTTGCGTGTTGGCAAGAATTTGATGTGCTTGCACGGGGCAAGGCTTTGATGTGCTTGCTCATGGGTAAGACTTTGAGTGCTTGCTCGTGGGCAAGGCTTGGAGTACTTACTCGGGGGATTTTGAGGTGCTTGCTTGTGGGTAATGCTTTAAATGCTTGTACAAGGCAAGGTTTTGAGTGCTTGTGCGTGAGCAAGGCTTTGAGGTGCTTGTAAGGGACAAGACTTTAATGTGCTTGCTTGTGGGTAAGGCTTTGAGTGCTTGCACGGGGCAAGACTTTGATGTGCTTGCTCGTGGGCAAGGCTTTGAGGTGCTTACTCATGGGCAAGGCTTTGAGTGCTTGTGCGTGGGAAAGGCTTTGAGGTGCTTGTACGGGACAAGACTTTAATGTGCTTGCTTGTGGACAAGGCTTTGAGTGCTTACACGGGGCAAGGCTTTGAGCGATTGCGCTTGGACAAGGCTTTGAGATGCTTACTCGTGAGCAAGGCTTTGAGGTGCTTGCTCGTGGACAAGGCTTTAACTTCTGATAATAAGAAATCCACGAGCTAAGGATTGCCTTCACTAATAAGAAAACAACGAGAAATGGCTCACCTTCATTAATCAGAAAACCACAAGCTAAGGCTCGCCTTCAATAAGAAAACCACGAGCTAAAGTTCATCTTCGATAATAAGAAAATCAAGAGCTAAAGCTCTCCTTCGACAATAAGAAAGCCAGAGCTAAGGCTAGCATTCAATAATGAGAAAACCACGAACTAGGGCTCTCCTTCATTAATAAGAAAACCATAAGCTAAGGCTCGCCTTCAATAAGAAAACCACGAGCTAAAGCTCATCTTCAATAATAAGAAAATCATGAGCTATAGCTCTCCTTCGATAATAAGAAAGCCAAAGCTAAAGCTAGCATTCAATAATAAGAAAACAACGAGCAAGGGCTCACCTTCATTAATAAGAAAATCATAAGCTAAGGCTCACCTTCAATAAGAAAACCACGAGCTAAAGTTCATCTTCAAGAATAAGAAAATCACGAGCTAAAGCTCTCCTTCAATAATAAGAAAGCCAGAGCTAAGGCTAGCATTCAATAATGAGAAAACTACGAACTAGGGCTCTCCTTCATTAATAAGAAAACCATAAGCTAAGACTCGCCTTCAATAAGAAAACCATGAGCTAAAGCTCATCTTCAATAATAAGAAAATCACGAGCTAAAGCTCTCATTCGATAATAAGAAAGCCAGAGCTAAAGCTAGCATTCAATAATGAGAAAACCACGAACTATGGCTCTCCTTCATTAAGAAAACAACAAGCTAAAATTCGTCTTCAATAATAAGAAAACCACGAGCTAAAGCTCGCATTCAAAAATAAGAGAACCATGAGCTAAAGCTCTCATTCGATAATAGGAAAGCCAGAGCTAAGGCTTGCCTTCAATAATGAGAAAACCACGAATTAGGACTCGCCTTCATGAATAAAAAATCCACAAGCTAAAGCTCGCCTTCAATAATGAAAAAAGCGTGAGCTAGGGCTCACCTTCAATAATAAGAAAATCACAAATTAGGGCTTGCCTTAAAAAATGAGAAAATCATGAGCTAGCCCCAAGGTTCGAAGACTCATGAGCCCATCGGTCCTTCAATTTTACCAATGTCGGTTGGGTATTCGGTTGAGCACTTTGCGTGCATTTTGCGATACTTACTTTCAATAGCATTTGTAAACCTCAAGACTTCAAATTTTTAACCTCCAGTAAGGCAATTTGCAGTAAATTCAATAATTTCTTCACAAGTAGAGAGACTCGATGAACCAGAGACAAGAATAATGGAAACTATAACAACCCATTACATGATCCAACATGAAGCGAACCAACACTTATTTTGCTGAATGTAAAGCGATCATGCAAATAAAATTGAAATCATTATCAAAGCATGCCATCAGCTTTTTTTTTTTACGAAGATCAATTGTATTGAAGTATTGGAGTCTTAAGAGAAGCATGGTGCGCTACCAACTTGATGCATTCAAATAAAAAAATTTACCTCCAGTGTTGAGCAAGGCATTCTATAGAACAGGCTTTGCATGACCATTTTCGATATCGATATTGTGGCAATTTTGCAAACTACTACTTCATCCAACAAAATTGACACAACTTTCGAAACCACCCAAATTCTGACTTGTCGAATCGGTGAAGATCGATCAATTTCACAGTGAGTTCAATGTGTATATTATTGAGCCGATCATAATTGATGTCGTGTAAACAACGAGACCACATATAATAAATTGATATCGCTAACTAAATTAGCATATCTTGAGATCAGCAGGCTTTGTAAGACTTTCGCAAAAATGTAAAAAATTATCAAACAGAATATATATTATAACAGTTTAGCCAAAATATTATCAAGAAACTTTAATTTTTTAAGTTCAATTGTGCTTGGAGCCTCCTCAAAATAATAACAAAACCAGCAATTATCTTGTGAACTTGAAAACAAACTTCTCGAATTCATAGGCCATACACGATTGCATAAATTTTAAGCTGTAACATATTATCAACATTATGCATAGATTAAGAGGGTTAAATTACACCTCATGTCTGAAACGTAAGATCATTTAACAAAAAATGTTGTATTAATTTTTGAAATCAATACGGCCGGATATTATGTATTAGTTCAGAATTATTTCAAAAAGTTCATTACGAGGGAAAATTTTGAACTACACATTATTATGTATTAATTTTTTATTTTTTGCATAAAATTTTTACTTGTAAAGAATTTTTTGCATCCAGCATATCAACGTATTATCATTTTCAATGATGACCCCTAACTTAGACATTTTAGCAAGCAGATGGTGTGTGAGTCACGTTTTTGAAATTTTTTTTAAAACCTTACAGCCTGATTTCGCACGGAAACATGCTTGCCTTGATGCATGTATACATATCAAGCTTAGCATTGTCAAATCCTTCATCATCATCATCGGCCGCTTCCATAGGAACTGCCAGTAGTTGACACCTGGGAGATGCCATCATCTTCTCTAGTTGCTCCTCCTTGAACAAATTTTTGTTAGTTTTTTCAACGTCCTCTTCTCACGAAAAAATTAAGGCCTGCATATGTTTATTAGGCGAGCCTCCAAATCAACCAATTACTGCTTCTCCAAATTTTGATTTGTCTTTTCTTGCAACTAATAATGGTAAACTACCAAGATTATATCGAGTTTATGATTTAATTAAATCATTCAATGAGATCAAATCGAGTGCGATCTACCAAGATTAGATCGAGTTTATGTTTAAATTAAATCATTCAATGAGATCAAATCGAGTGCGAAGGTGATATTTAAATTTGATCTTATCTTCCAGGTTCAGTGATGAACAAAACATCAAGTTTGGCGAAAATTGACGTTGGCAGAAAAAAAAATAAAATTGATCATTCCAGTCATCTTCCTCGTATTTTTAGAAAATTTTTTGATCGACTTCCCTCGCATAATTTCTCCATGGTTAACCGCATCCATTCCCACATATGGCGCCGGTGATGCTACCAAAAATTGTCATTTATTGATTCTCGAGCATGATGATTGAAGATGATCACAAACAAGATCTCTTGTACTTGAAACAAAGGCGTCGATGTATGTTCTCGTCGCACCTCTAATACTTAAATTAGAAAAAGGGAAAATATTAGCACAATGCTATAAATTGAATGTAATAACGTACCTGAATAATGAATTGAAACTTGTATTTATAGATGTAAGTTGCACACACTTGATAAGATTATGATATTTGAAACCTTATCTGTTTAAGAGATATAAAAGACTTGAGTATTTCAACATGAGTAGGAGCTGTAAGCTAGATAAAATCCGAAAATACGTAGTTCGACCTTAACAACACCTGGAGGGAGGGTGAATAGGTGATTATGCGGAATTAAAATTACTTAACATTTAAATAGCAACAAGTCACTATTAA
>CAIGRP010071426.1:0-13810 GCA_903798385.1 Fraxinus cuspidata | reverse complement strand
AATGTTTTCATAAGCCTACAGATTTGTAGGTCCCAAACACGCCCATATCATTTTTCTAGTTAAGCAAAGATCCTATATTCTTTTTCATGAATCATATTCTACCGCCATTAAAAACTCCATCAAACTCCCCCATAGTGTCTTTTGCCAACTTTTCCCTTTCCCTTTATCTCTTTCCCACACAACAAACAAGAAAACAATATCCCTATCCCATGTTACCAACATTTTTCAGTGGACAATTACGTTCTGTCCTCCAATTCCTTTCCTTGGAATAAAGGATTTTTTTTTTTTGTGTCTTTACATTAGACCAAACATGTTTTAATCCTCGGATAAGAAAAAAATAAATATATAAATAACATTAATGTCCGGTTTTCGGATTGATCATTGGTGCGAATAGGTACATGAATACGTATGGTAAAAAACCAAATGAATGCCAAAAGAAACAATAGAGAAAGATAAGAAGTTAGTGCTGATGAGAAACAGTGAAAGTTGGTATGACAATGGGAGGCGAGAGGGCAGACGAATCATTCTCTTGATGTGTGTCTCCCTTTGCCATGTGAATCCACGTATTCTTGCTTTACACATTCATTCCAAAGAAACGTGGGTTGTGGGGCTGCGTTGGGGGTGACTGAAGATAAAATTAGTGGGGTTCAAATGGTCAACCTGTGTGTGTTGTGCGTGAAAGAGAGAGAAACAAAAAGACAGACTTTTCATCATTCTACATACCAAATTCTTTTCTCTACTTATTCATAAATTTGATTAATGTTAATCGATCCTAGGTAGTCTCCCACCCACCATTCCTCTACAAAAGTCTCCTATTTTTCTTCATTTTCACACAAAAACAGAAATCAGAGGGTAAGATTCTTTCTCTCTACATATACCTTTAAACTACAAAGCCTCTCTGTTTGTACCAAAACCCCTAGACTTTGAGATCGTCTTATCTATCGTATAAATGGGTGTTGATGATTTATGCAATACAAGCCTGTTTCTAGGCTTGAGTAATTTTTCATCCACCGTTGAATCTAAAAAATTAGCCCAAAAGTTTGATGGAAAAATTTCTGAGCCTTCATTGACTTTGAGTCTTTCTGGTGAAACCTATGATCAGATTCAGATGGTGAAAAAGGTGGATTCTGATAACAAGGTTTTTAATGATCCATCTACTGATTTGTATAGACAAGATAGTGCTGCTTCATCGTTTTCTAATGGTAGTGTGAAGAGGGAGAGAGAGATTGGGAGTGAAGAGGTTGAATTAGAAAAGGTTTTATCGAGAATTAGTGATGAAGATGAAGATGGCTCTAATGGAAGGAAGAAACTTAGGCTCACTAAGGCCCAGTCTGCCCTTCTGGAAGAAAGCTTCAAGCAACACAGCACTCTCAATCCTGTAATCTCTCTCTCTCTCTCTCTCTCTCTAATTGTGTATATTTAAAGTGTCTGATTATAATCTTTGGTTATCAGAAACAAAAGCAGGACTTGGCAAGAGACTTATTGCTTAGGCCTAGACAGGTTGAAGTTTGGTTTCAGAACAGGCGAGCAAGGTATCATCTTCAACCCATGAAAAGCATCAAAAAATCTCCCTTTTCAATAATATGTACGTATATCGCAAAAAATAGAACAGATTCCTTCTTTAAGAAACCGAGAAAGAATAAAGAAAATCGAATATTGACTTCCGACAAATTTATTTTTTGGTAATGAATCTGAGTAATCCATGGCTGTTTATACAGGACAAAGCTGAAGCAAACGGAAGTGGATTGTGAATTCTTGAAGAAATGCTGTGAAACTTTAACAGAAGAAAATCGGAGGCTACAGAAAGAGTTACAAGAACTAAAGGCACTAAAACTAGCCCAACCCTTATACATGCAGCTGCCGGCAGCCACCCTCACCATGTGTCCTTCATGTGAGAGGATTGGCGGCGCCGCCGTGGGTGAAAATAAGCCCAACAGCCCTTTTACAATTGCCCCAAAGCCTTGCTTCTATAATCCTTTCAACAATCAATCAGCAGCTTGTTAAGTTTGGCTTTTACTGGGCAGATTAGAATCCCCAACCCCTTTTTTTAATTTGGTTCAGGGCATACTAATTAATTAGAAAATATCTGATTATGTTATTGTTGAAACTACTATGTTTGCAAGCAGAGTATATGTATAAATTAGTTCTAATGTACATATAACTTTTTAAATGCCTTGAAATTCTTTCAATTTTCTTTTAATTGTTGTTGAATTAATTCCTACTACAATTATTAGTTGTGATTTGTGAAGACGTTGGCTCACGTGTATTTGCCCGCGACTTTTTTTTTCTTCTCAATAACATGCAAGAAGAGATGACCAAGGACACGACTACGAATTTATATGTATGTAATAATTTAATTTTTAGTAAAAAAATTTAAAAGTTAATAAAATGTGTGACTAAAAGTTATTGATTCCATTAATTATATATTCAAAATTAATTATAAGTTGAACCAAATATGGACTAAATCATCCATGGTCTTACAAGAAAATGTTTTTCCTACAGATCTTTTACGTTGAATTTTGACCCAACAATTCTTTTAAAGAAATATAAAAACTCATCTACAATGCAATTGAATCATCGCATCATCTTCTCGTGTAATCCTTAGCCCCAACTTTGCCTTAGCTCTAAATATATTTAGTCCAGTTTAATTTAAACAAAAATCAGATTTTTAGTATATTTTGATAAAAGTTGATGAAATATGGTTAAAAAATAAAAATAAAAATCAACAATTAATTTTAATCGTACATTCCATAGAGCCATCGACTTTTTAACTATACGTTCTATCAACTTTTATCAAAATCTACTAAAAATCTTCTTTTAATCTATACCAAACGAAGGCTTAATGTATAATCAATATGAAATTAATATATACCCTCTTCATGAAATTTTCAATTTATAATTTCTTTACGTACGCATATTTTTTTACATATAAGTGATATTTTACATATAAGTAAATTTTAAAGTTATAAGTAAATTTTTTTGTAATTATAAGTAATTTTTTAAGATTAAACTTTTATAGTTTATAAGTATTTTTTTTATCTTATAAGTAGGAGTTTTACATTAAAAACAATTTTTACATAAAAATGAATTTTTAAATGTAATTTTTTACTCATAAGTAAATATTATAATTATTGTTTTTTTTTCTTTATTTACTGGCAATTTTTTATGAACAAATAAATTTTTGCTTTGTAAAATAATTATTTTAGAGTGGGTAAAATTGAAAGAAATTTTGAAAAAAATAGTCAAAAACTACCAATTTAATGGTTGACAAATACCACCTAAACTACACTATATTAATGTTGCCCAAAAAACTAAAAAAATACTGAATTTCCCAATATCTGTTGTTCAAAATGGTCGAAAAACTATCAAATAGACCCTTAATACCAAGTCAAAGTTTTTGGGCACGAAAATAAGCACCGATTATTCAATTTCTTCGTAGACACGTTATGATGATTGGTCACAGACAAAGTCCAACGCTGAATCATTGGAAGGATCTATCATGGTCTAATATATGGTCCACTTACTGCTCTTTATTTTTCTTTTTCCATATTATATTAACTTTGTTGACTAGCAATGTCGATGACTCGATTGTGGTGTGATATATGGACCGAAAAAATTGATGGGTTTGTAGCCTAGAAACTACACCTCTTTAATGGTCTAATTACAATTATGTCATTCACCTTCATATCATGATTAAATTCTACTCTTTCAAATATCCCTTTAAACAAGCTTTTCTATTTTATTTTCTTTTGCAAACCCACTCGTTTTCTTAAGATTTATTCGAATATAAAATTCAATCTCAAAAATATATTTAAAAAATAAAATTATTAGCTAACTCCTAACCAAAGCAACTCCTGGTATGTTGACAAAAATAAAAGATTTATGAATTTCGATATATTCTCTAACACGATCATACTTTCTCCTTCTATCTTTCCCATATTTGCAAGATGAACTGCAAAACTATTTTCTTATCTCAATATCTGTATTATCTAGTAGGAAATGACAATCTCAAACAAGCATGTGTTTGGATTTTCGTTTACGTTTGTCTTTTTAGTAGTAAAAAATAATCTCTTTCCAAGCAACATTCACAAGTCTTCTAACTTTAATAAGTATCATGCCTTGAAATATCGTCCAAGGCCCCGGCGTTAAGCTCGAACATATCCAATATTACCCATAAATCTCGCTAGCTGTTTTTCTTGATTATCTCTACCAATTCCACAAATTTGGCGGGCCCCCAGTTTCCATTAGAGCATGCTTTATTGAGTTTGATTATAACTGTACAAGAAAAAAGTCTACTAATTAGTTTCTTATCTTTCAAATTTAATCGTGTCTTTTCTATTAAAGAAGGCTTGTTTATTATCCTTAGCAAGCTTCCAAGTGTTTCTACATAATCATAGTACAGTTGGATTAGAGCTTCACGTCAAAATTAATCGGAGTTGTTTTAATAAATATTTAAATTTAGAAAATAGCCACAAAACTTTTGAGTATGGTAAGAATGTCTTTCTTTTGATTAATTTAGCTAGAAATGGTACAAGGAGCCATACGAATCTCCAAAGGTCAATAATACACTTAATTAATAACATTAAATCGTCATACGCATAATTGATTAATGTCCTTTCTAAGAATTAAATGGAATATTAGACTTATCGTGTATGCATGCGTAACTGTCAATAAAAATATACATAAGAGATTCAATATGGCCGACACATGTCTCGTGTTTACTCAATTGTCGGCCTGTCCAATTTAGGCAACATTAGGATTTAAGAAATCAGTTTGTGCTTAAAAAACAGAAAATGATAAAATAATGTGCGTTTGATTAAAAGATTAAATACATACACACCCATATTTTTTATTTTAAAACTTTTATTATCGAATGTTGTGGTAAGTTGATATTTCATGTAATTATTACGTTTTAGTACGGCTGCAAATTAAACATTTTTTATTAATTTGAGAGGCGACAAGTGGTGAATGGTGAAATTATAAATTAAACTGAAGTTTAGTGATCTAATTCTAATAATAAAGTTCGGAGAATGAATTAAGATAAATTAAAGTTTAGTTATTTAATTGAGATTTCACTTAAGTTCAGCGACCACTGATGAAGTTTCGGGATCTTAAAAAGCAACATGTGGCTTTATTGGGCTAGAAATAAAAACAAGGAAAAATTCATGTATGAGAGATTAAGTATGAATTTCAAAATTAAGAAACAAAATTTAAAATTTCAGAAATTAGATTTTTTAAAATTTTATATATAAATAAATAAATTAATCATATATTTTATTAATTAAGTAAATGAAAATCACAATTTCATATAATTCGATTACAAATTATTTCTCGATCACAATAAAAAAATTTATAGGTCACAAATTATTTTACGATCACAAGTCAAAAATTTTATAGGTTACAATTTATTCATCGGTCACAAATTTATCAAATTAATATTTATTTATCGGTCACAAATTTATCAAATTAATAAGTAACGTATTATTTATTGGTCACAAATCACAAATTTTTCAAGTCACAACTTATTTTATGATCACAGAATATCTAATTAATTAGTCACGAATTATTTTTCGATCACAAATTATCAAATTATTGGTCAAAACTTAACAATCTTTTAGGTCGCGCATTATTTATTAGATACAAAATTATCTATTTCATTGACACCATATTATTTATTAGTCACATATTAACTAATTTATTGATTTTAATCAATCAAGTAATTTGTGACCACCGTCGTCGTCACCGTCACAATCGTAGTCACGGCAACCACCACCACCACAATTAACACCGCCTCACTGCACCGCCATTTGTAACTATGACCACCATCATCAGAATCGTCACTTAACCACCACAACCAGCACCACATCACCACCAACAAATTAGATCCAAAATCGCCAACACCCCACAACCGCCATCGTTGCCGCCTCCACTATCGTCGCCATCACTACCACCACAACCACAATTTACAACCTACACTCCTTCACAGACCTGTTAACAAGAAATCATCACGGTAGTAACACCTCATCACTATAGCCAGATCCACCACAACTTGTACCACTACCATCACGACAACCAACCTCGCACATCGTTGTCGCCAAATCTACTACCACTTGCACCAACCACATGTAGCACCACCATCACCATTGAGCTGTAGTAGCGGCAAGGGCGAAGTCGCTTTGTGACGTTCGCATCGCCCGCGCTGCGATGGCGAGTCGCAACAAAGACGATGCCGCTTCACATTGCTGCACTGCAACTCACCGTCACAGCAGCGACCCTCACATCAAGCGGGGTTGCTGCAAAGGCATCCTGGTGACGACGACGGTCCGAGGGTAGAGAGATAGGTGGTGAAGAGAAAATGGAAGGGAGATGAGATGAGATGAGATGAGAGAAAAAATGATTTTAGGGTTTGAATGGGGTAGATAAGATAGGGGGATTTTGTTAATCTTTTACGAATCGAAATGTGAGTTTGAGATTTAGACCATATAGTGAAATTTGGTATATTAGTATAACATGTAGAGATACCCGTACTAAATATTGCGATCATTATATGAATTTTTAGAACTAATATTTCGTTTAACTAAGGTTGATTCGTATAGAGATTTGAGATTAAATTAGTTAAATATGCTCAATAAAAACTCGAGATGAGTAAATTGAAACAATAGAAGAATTAGATCAAACACTATATCAGACTTTTGAATTTTGAATTAAGATTTAAAGGTGATCAATAGTCAAAATTGTTTGGCCCTAATATCCGTTCATTATTTGAATTTTCAATCAGTCTCTGTGTGCATTTTAATTAATTTCAAATGTTTACACAAAAAATTTACGACAACATATAATTCTTTATTTGTTTTCATCAAATAGAAGTTAAAAAAATCAAATTAAATTCTAAAGTAGAGTACTCGTGAAAATGATAATTCGAAGTCAAAGGTCTAAGTATCGCTGACTTACCATAGCAAAAACACAGTAGTTGCAGAAATGGATTAAACTAACTGTACATCCTATCATTTGTGTTCAAGAAGGACGACGCTCCAAGTGACCCATTGATTGATAAAAGGGTTGTGATGATAGGGTAAAACAATGCCAACAATGTCAAATTTACTGTACATATAGTGCAAAAATTGATCTAAACACATGACATCAAAAGTAGAACGGCACTTTGAACAGACCCAACCCCGCCGGAGGCCAAGCCAACAATTTGCACTGCATCGTTTGCCGGAGCATATTTACAATCTACGCTCACCATTTATTGAAGCTGCGAGAGAATGCAATAAAGGGGGAAAAACGATGTCTTTTTAGGGTATATGAACTGTTTGCACTGCCTGTAAGGTATTTGTTTTTGTGTTCAAATGACAGTTTTTAGTTCACTCTTCACTGTAGCCGTTCGCACTGTTTATCGAGTTTTGGGAGTATATTGCACAGATATTGAATATTTTGTATTTAAATTTCTGGCCGTCGCAGATTCTTTTCAGAATTTGGATACTATCAGACGAAGGCAAACCGATGAACTTCAGCATGGTAAAATTTTGAAATATTTAGTGCTTCGGTTGAAATAGATGCTTGCTAATATGTCATGAATTTTAATTATTATTTTGGATATATTTTAGGAATTTGCTGACAAAAGTAGGCATTTGGAGCTGGCAAAAATCTCTGCTTTCTACCGCAGGATATATTCAGAGGTATTTTAGTTCTGAATAAGGCTTTGGTTCCAGTATTTCTTGGTATCCATTCATAACTATAGGCCTCAATGCAATTTTTTGGGTAAATGATGTTTAAGAATCAGTATATTAATGTGCTACATTGACGATTCTCAAACTCACCATATGATCCCTTTTTTCTTGTACAACTGTTTTGATTTTCAATCACGAGTACTCACATTGTGATTATGGCTACTAATTGTTCATGAAATAACTTTACTAGAGGTCTCCATCTAGATTTTGAGATTGTGGGTGCAAAATTTTGTTGTCAACTAACTTAATGCATAGATAGATTACAGATTAAAATCAGCAAGTTTCTTGTTTGTTATGTTTTACGTATTGATCATTTGGTAGCCCTGGTACTGGATTATGCTAGTTGAAAGTCCTAAACTTGTTATGATATTGTAGATGCTCTGAAAAATATTAAGAATCAAAACTGGCATCAAATGATACTGAAAATTGTTAAATAGTAGATGAATTGACCTTTTCATCTTATATTCTTTGTAGTGAATCAAAAGAATTGTTGATGCGCATCAATGGATGCTTATAACGGAGTAGTGATATTTTCATTTATATGATTGATGCTAGATATTATGTATTTAGGAAATATATCATTTTGTGGTACCTATCCGTGTCATTCCCCAGATTGAAGCTTCAGTATTTTGGCTTTGTTTTAAATGCTTATGCAAGTTGCAGTTTTCAATGATAATTTTTTCACTGCAAATTGATGGCTACTGCTTCAAATATGGAGTGATGATCTTTAAGACAAATTTGTTTATATTTTTAGGTAGAAGAGGTTGGATGGGAACACTTACTGAAATTGCAGGATGATCTGACATCTCTTAGTTTCCGTCTCATGTACGCTATCTTGCAGTCAGAATCTATATGCATTTGTTGTAGAAGGAAGAAATAGATAATGCACTACTATATTCTATGTTATTTCTAGCTTAATACTGCTTCCTATGTTGTTCAGAGCCCTTACTTTCTACCCCGAGACTATTTCATTCATGTAAGAGCTAATAGCAGTATTTATAATTTGTTAGTCATTTGTCACTTTTTTAATGGACATAAAATAGTTCGGGTATAGGAATGCTGGACACAAGACATGGATCAGGACAGATGATTCCATTCAAAGAAAAAATGGGGTAAACAAGATTCATGCAGGTTCAGCTTCGAAGTTTTATGCTTTATTTAAAAGAAAGAACAAACAAGTGTAAATGAAATATGATTTACTTTTTCCAAGATGATTATCTTACTTATTTATGGCCTGGATAGAAACTGTTCCTCACAACTCTTCCACAACAGTGTCCCTTGAAGGCATTGGTGTCCTCCTTTCTTATCACCTGAAAAGTGTGATTGTTTTAAAATATGAGACATTTAGGAAAAATTCTGAAACTCAATATTCCAGAGAAGCTTAGTTTGGACTAATTTGGAAACTTTTATCGTGTTTTTCTTTTAAGTTTCTGGTTTTTCCCAGTTGAGGTTAAGTTGTTACCTGGGATTAAACCATATAAATGTAATATTTAGAAATTTGGTATACACAGGGATGCATGAATTACACAAACTATTTGCATATATCCAGGTATATTTATAATGTTACATGTTGCCTGCAGCTTTTTCACGCTCCCTTGTTGGTCATAAATTTATATTCTACAGCACTAGAGGACCCCAAATTTTATGTTGGGGGTGCCTTCTTCTTTTATCCCTCAAATGGCGGGACACTCATGCATTGGTATTCCGTTTTACTTGAAAGTCCTTGAGGCAATTTGCTCTGCCTCAAATTTGATTTAAATCCGAGACCAAACAGCATATATATCATTTTAAGGTGTGAAAGGTCGTCCAGAAAACTTATATTTTATGACATCATCTTAAGACAAAAGATGACAGATGATATGCAAATTGTAATTGGAAAACCTGTGAAGAGACGAGGCAATTAATTTTACAAAAAAGGCAATAGGTGAATGTATGGTCTGCATAAATGGATATTCTCAAACTCATACAGTAATTTTGTAGATTGTTTTGTTCACTGGATTTTATTGACTTTTAGTGATATCTTTTCATCAATGACAAGTTGGTTTCTTTTACAATCAAATTATCTTTCAAAACGGGAATATTCCGGCTCATCCATGCAGTAGGTTTGTGAAACTGTAATAAGAATTAGCTAATTTTGTACTTGCAAATAAGTATATTTTATATGTTCATGATTACTTTTCACGTTTATCTCTTTGGTTTAGTTGATTTGGCACTCATGACTTCTGTATGTATGATCTAGGGACAAAAAAGGAAGAGCGCATATTCTGGAGATAACATTAGATAAGACCTATCCCAAATGCCCACCTGTAGTGTCAGCTGTGGGTTTTCTACTATTTCTTTGATATTTGTGGCTTTGAGATCCTATGTGTAATACAAAGCTTATATTTCATGTCCTCAGGATGTGCCTTACAACTTTAATTTAGAATGGTCGACAAACTCAAGTTTAAAAGATGTTGTCAGGCAATTTCAGGAGGTACACTCTAGCTAATTTGTTTAAATTGAGTTAGTCTGTCATGCAGTCAGGTTTCTTTTTACTTTGTTTCTTGGTTTCTTGAGGCATGATTTCATTTGTTCACTGTCTAATTTTTAATGAGCTACTCACTGCTTTGTTTAGCATATGGACAAGCTCCAGGATTTCTGGTCTGCCCTGGATGATATTGATCAATCTTTTTGGGTCACTAATCCAAAACAGCCACATCATGCAACATCCTATCGCCAAATCAATATAGGTTATTGTTGATTTATATGTTTTCTGATCAATCGTTTAGTTTTTTACTTCAATCTTGTTCTCCTCCTTTTACTAATCTCTTTTGTTTTTCCCTCATAGGAAATGATTGCTACATCATGCTGTCCATAAATGCCAGTGATCCGCGAGCCTTACCAGAGTAGATTTCTATGATTTTTTTCCTTTTTCTTTTAACTATCTTTTACCTTTGGTTTAACTAATCAAAGTCTTGATTCTGGTAGGTGTCGCTTCATGGGTTCAGATCAAAAAGTTAACTTACTGAGAGAAATTTGGAGAAGAAGGTGCAAACTATGGTATATTTCAAATAGCTATAACATATTAAAATCATGCTTTGTTGATTCTTTTTAACTTTTTAATAGGAAGGAAACTTTCTCCTGACGTCTATATTAAGAGCATTTGGCTGAAAAATTATTGCGAAAGCTACCTATTAGCCTTTGGGTCTGAATTGTGTAACTGTCTTTCTGTTTATCGCAATCTTCGAATGATCTCTAGTTTGTGTAAGGTTTCTGGAAATTCGAGTTTATTTATATAGGCTCTGCTTGAAATCACCATAATTTTTTTGGTATTTTAATTACACTCAGTTCTTCATAGGACAAAAGACAAACCATTCCCTGAAAATCTTGCGAGTGTTATGGACTTTCAGCTGCCTCAACCTCAACATGTCCAACACAAAGAGGAGCAAATAGAATGTGGCATTTGTTATGCTCAAAATCTTCCCTTAGGTAATGATGTACGATTTGTGTTTGAGGGCAACTTTTCTGTCTCTCTCTCTTACATTTAACTTGTGGTTTTGACATAGATGATGAACTTGGTACAAAGAGTGGGAGCAGAACTGATTATAAATGTGAAAATGCAAACTGCAGTAGAGCCTTCCACAGTGTGTGTCTTGGGGACTGGCTCCGTTCCATCACAACCACAAGGCAGTATGTTATGCTCCTTTGATTTCATCATGTTTTATGTCCATGTTCATTCTGGTGTAATGTTCATTTATAACCACTACGATGTAGGATGTGTTGATTCTTAAATAGTGTCTGCTCTAGTACCATAGCACATATATAATTGCTAATGTGAAATACGTAGCTTTTTCTTATTGCACTTTGGGAAAAGTGGTGAAATATTTTTTTGCTTGGTTTAATGAATATTTTGGTTAGAAGAATTGAGGAATTAGAGAAAGGAAAAAAAAAAGACCAGAATAGTTTAAAAGAGGATCTTTTCAAAATATTATAAGTTAGTTTGTTTATTAAAAAGTTTGGCAAAAAGAATTCATCTACTGTGAAGAGTTTATAGGAATATTTATTTGAAAAAAAGGTCATCAAAGGTTGTATGATTTTGTATATATATAATGTTAGACGATCAACCCCTAATTCACCTCCTACACATGCCAAACAGATTTAATGAGAGGCCATTTCAAAATCGATTTTTCCTTTCATTTCTAACATGTTTCTTAGTTGTAACCAAGTCTCACTTGAGCTCAGTGTCCATTAATTCTAATTTCTTAATGATCAAAGAAAAATAAAACATTGCATACTTTTTGAGCAGTCAAACTAGGGGTTTAGGCAAACATAAAAGAAGACTGTTATGTAATCACCAATTTGTAGGACAAGGAGCAATCTTTCCAATTCTTCAGTCCTTGCGGAGGAAGGTTATTGTGGATTTAACTGTTGACCTTTTTTTTTCTCTGGTTGAGGGCCTGATGGGGTTGTCTTTAGGCCTAATGTGATTAAACAAAAAAAAAGAGAGAAAAAAAGAGTTAAAAACTGTAAACCTTTTCTGTCAGTAAGAGATGTGAGTAGAAAATAATTTCATTTTGGAGTGATCAGATCATGGTGCAAAACATTATGTGGATTTCACATTGAAGGTTTGCCTGCAATTATACATGTTTCCACGTTTGATTCATGAAAGCTATGTTACTTTGACATTTTAATCATCTTGTTGTTGTCCATGTGTTGCACTACACAACATAACACGGAACTCTGTCGAACTGTGTTAAACATTTTTGGAGCATTTTACTATCTAGTCAACATAATATAGAGCAGATTAATTTGTTTTCAGGAAAAAAAAAAATTAGAAATCAACACATTTTTCCAATCTTTACATTTTCAGTTTGATACAAGTTTGAAATAGACCGTTCAATGTGTATCTTACTCATCTCGTGTTTTCCTGATTTATTACTCCCTTGTACACTCGTATTGCAGGTCCTTTGGCGTTCTATTTGGAAACTGTCCCTACTGTTCGGACCCTGTTGCAATCAAAGCAAGCACGTAAAAGTAATGTGTCAGAATATCTGGTCCTCGACCATCTAAACATGAAACGGGACTGGTTGAGATCGTCTTCCTTGACCTCAGCTGATCGTTGAGCAGCCTTATGCTGGTCTCTACCAACTTAAATGCTTGGTTGACGACTAGCTTTTATGCCGCTTAACCAATCCTTTATGGCTAGTCGACCGACCTTTCAATTGGTGGCCTCTGTTTCCTCGCTTCTGGCTTTCCTTAGGTTTTATTTTTACAGCTAGTTTTATGAGCTCACTCAGTAAAAATGTAAAATATGTCATGAAACTATTAAGGTAATTATTAATGATCATAAATGAGTCTTATCTAATCTAGAAAGTCTATTTTACTTTGATTGTAACTCTTATTTTGAACCCTATAAATATGGGGTCTTCATTCTTTATAAAATACACACTTTTGAGTTTCGGCTCTCTACTTTTCTTTCTTAGGTGTGTTTGATCCACATTATTTTGGAAGAATGTATTCTGAAATAGTAGATTGATGGAGACTGTGTGGTTGAAAAAGAAGGAAAAGTTATTGATGTGATGGAAAATATTATTTTATTGAAGAATGTGTGGTTGAAAATAAGTAGAAGAATGAGAAT
The DNA here is from genome assembly GCA_903798385.1 of Fraxinus cuspidata. Taxonomy (NCBI): domain Eukaryota; kingdom Viridiplantae; phylum Streptophyta; class Magnoliopsida; order Lamiales; family Oleaceae; genus Fraxinus; species Fraxinus cuspidata. The sequence goes on along the minus strand of CAIGRP010071426.1, from coordinate 463 downwards.
GAAAATTTTAGTGTGTATAAAACATGGGCTTATTTATTATTTTTATTCTTGTCTTTCTCCGTAGTTTTATAACAAAANGAAAAGTTATTGATGTGATGGAAAATATTATTTTATTGAAGAATGTGTGGTTGAAAATAAGTAGAAGAATGAGAATGAAAATTTTAGTGTGTATAAAACATGGGCTTATTTATTATTTTTATTCTTGTCTTTCTCCGTAGTTTTATAACAAAACAAATAAGTTTTCACCCCTTCGGGGTGGCCAAGTTGGTGGCCTCTGTTTCCTTGACCTCAGCTGATCGTTGAGCAGCCTTATGTTGGTCTCTACCAACTTAAATGCTTGGTTGACGACTAGCTTTTATGCCGCTTAACCAGTCCTTTGTGGCTTGTCGATCGACCTTTCAATTGGTGGCCTCTGTTTCCTCGTTTCTGGCTTTCCTCAGGTTTTATTTTTACAGCTAGTTTT
>CAIGRP010071425.1:0-21642 GCA_903798385.1 Fraxinus cuspidata | reverse complement strand
AGTGGAAAAGGCCTTGCTCGTAAAGGAGAGCTTGGTAACGGGGGACGTAGATCGTGTTTGAGATCGAACATCTATAACAACATCGTTTGCATCCTCTCTTCCTTTTACTTATCGCTTTTATATTTGCACTTACTATTTGAATTAATCTATTTAGTATTCACTTTCTTGAATTTAGATTAATTTTTCGAAAAAGTTTTTAAAAACCAATTCACCTCCCTATTGGTTAGCTATTCTTGGGTTATCACAAGGGCTAGTTGAATCGTCCGGTTGGCCAGAAATTTCGGCATTTTAATTGCTATAAGTACCACTTTACTTTACTTTAAAGACAACACTTTTAAAAGAATTTATTTGAGATATTCTTAAATCAAAGCTACATTGTTTCATCATTATCAAATTGTTTATTTTGAAAAACGTTTGATTGAATTAACTTTTGAAAATCATTCTACTCATCAAAGTTTTTCTCATTTAACACTTGAACTTCATTCATTGTTATATATTAAAGTGTTAGCCTATTTCTATCATGGTAATTAATTTGATCATATCATTTATTAAGAGAAAAGTTTCAATTGTAAAATCACTCTTCTATTAAATTTGTGGGTCGTGTTGAGGTCCCATAAAACTCAACGTTGTATAAAAATCGATGTTCCTTGTCTATAAGTCACCAAAAGCGTTGTAAAGGGTTGAATTACACCAAGTCAATCAATATAGTGAAAATGCATTGCTCATGCCAGAGAGCTTGGTAACACATGACGTAGATCATTGTTTTGGATCGAACCTCCAATAATTTTATCGTTGCATCCTCCTTCTCTCTCTTACTTATTGCACTTACTACTTAGATTTATCTATTTGGTTCATACTTGCTTCTATTTATATTAATTTTACGAAAAAGTTTTAAATAATCAATTCACCCCCTCTTGGTTAGACATTTTTGGCCTTCAACCCGATCAATTACGAGATATGAAGATGTGTCGATTGCAATTTAATTGACCATATCTTTATTCTCGCTCTTAAGTTAATAATGGTTGAAACTCTTTTCAACTTATGAAATCACATTAGCCATGAATTTTATTATCAACTTAAATAAATAAAACGTATGTCATAATTTCTTACAATCTAAGAGTAACGAATCCTCTATTGATCATTCTCTACCTTTATATGATTTTTGTCGTACCGAGCGATGTCCTATTAGCAACTCTTGAAAAAGTAACATCCAACATCACTAAAGTATGACATGTTCACCTATGTTTAACTTTATGCTTGTAGTTTTGATCATGATAAACAAGCTAATCTTGTTTTCTAACAATTGAAATTAAGTAATTATAGCCTTCAAAGCAATCAATATTCATTGTTAACAAAAGATCTTTATCAAGACTATCACATTTCAAATCAGACATCCAATGAAGGTCAAGATTGAAGTCAAGTATTCAAGTCAAATCTTTCAAAACAAGAGCTTAAAAGTCCAACATCAAAGAATGATCATTGACTAGACGTTCTTATTCATTTGTAAATGTATTAATGCTTCAATCTTTAGCAATGAATGATTAAAGGTCTAAAAACAATTTTATGGATAAAAAGTATTTTAATAATCACTTGCATAAAATGTTTTAATCAAAGGTAAGAATTTTTTTTCAAAGTGATACTCGAACTTAGATCATATTTTTTAAGATATTACTTACCTTAAAAAAAGGAGTTAAAATCACCTTCCAAAAGTCTACATTTTCTAAAACATTTAAGTCAGATCTATTGGACATATTATTTTTATTTGTTTACTTAATATAGATTAATTTTTAAATGTCAAGGACAATTACCAAAAACGTGAAAAAAGGATACAGAAATAGGCAGTCGTCCTAACTGACTAGATTGTACGGGTTTTCAATAGAATTCTATGGCTACCAACTTTAGGGTTTTAACACCCAAAACAGGGCACAATCTTCAATTTCCATATTGCAACTTATATAGAATTATTCTCTTACCATCCTAGATATTATTTGATACGTGAATTAATTAATTTTAAGGAAAGATTGATTTTATATTGAACTTTCCTTAAGTCAATTAATTACCATATGAAATAAATTCTATATGATATGATTTTATACTTACCGTGTTTTAATGCTTTAATTTTAGGTAAGTTCAATTTGTGCCTTGTAAATTACTTTACATAAGTGAAGCAAGAAATCAAGGGACGATCAACTGCTTTGAGAAATTCATACACGAGCTGGTGAACCAAAAACAACGAGTTCTGCCATAGTCCAACGAGTTCACCTGGCGACATGCAATATTGAATAATCACATAACAAACTGTTCTTCAACCGCGATTGAAGAAAACAAACCAGAGATTGAATGTTAAATCTAGTTCAAAGATCAAGTTTCTTAGCTTAAGTTAAGAATTGTGGTTTTTAATTGAAGTGGTGATTGCGACCGAGTACAACAGTGAAGTGGCGATAAAGTCAAGATCGAGGAATTTGATTCCACTTTTACTACAAGTCAAAAGAAGAAGAAAACCATGAAGCCATTCTTTAATATATTTTTTTTTTTTTGGTTGTTATTTGTTAATATTGCGAAATTACAAAACTGAGACTGTTGTATTTGTTATCGTTTAATTTAGTGGATTGATTTACCCGTGACATAGGATCCGTGGATGTTTCCCTTAAGGTTTGCCATATTATATCTGGTGTTCATACTTGTTAATTTTCGTAATTAAGTAAATCACCTAAAACACTAGACCTGTATATATGCTACAGTCAGAACTGCTTTAATAACTACTTGTAGGATATTTTGACGTGTACTGTCTGGATTGGGTAATCATGATAGAATTTTTAATTAATTAGGTTTAGGTATTTACAATTGGTATCATAGCGGATTCACTTTTACAAAGTGAGATCGAGTAAAAATCGAGATATGGACCGAGCACCCTTTAGACCTCTTGTACTAGACGGGACTAATTACTCACATTGAAAAGTTACGTTGCATGTTTATATTCAATCCGTTGATGAAAAAGCTTGGCACTCTATTGTCTATAGATATGATGTATATACTGTGACTGAAAATGAAATAGAAATGGAGAAAAAGGGAGAAAAGTGAGTTAATACAAATTTTAGCAATGTTAATTGGAATTCAAAAGCTTTAAATGCAATTTTTTCTTATATGGATTCTAACCAATTTCGTATAATCTCTACATGCAAGGTGGCCAAGGAAGCTTGGGATATACCAAGTTTCTCATGAAGGAACTTCCATTTTAAAGTCATCTAAGCTTCAAATACGAGTTTAAACAATTGACAATGAGAGAATATTAACAATTCAAGAATTTTACGCCAAGCTTGGTGACATTACCAACTTAGCATTCACTTTGGGAAATAAGTATTCAGAAAGCAAGATAGTTATGAAGATTATTAGGTCACTACCTGATAGATTTCATTCCAAAGTAACTGCTATAGAAGAAAGCAAAGATATTGAAACCATAAAGGTAGAAGAGTTGGTAGGTTCCTTAATGACATATGAGTTACATCTCCATAGGAGGAAAAAGGAAAAAAAGGATCCGGAGTTTCCTTCAAAGCAAAAGATTTTAAGGAAGATATGAAGAAAGTGAATGTGATGAACACATGACCATGCTCACCAATCAATTTAAGATACTCCTAAAAGGCAATCAGAAAGGGAGAAGTTTGAATTCTAAACCTCAACCACTACTAAAGAAAAAGTTCTTCAACAACTCAAGACAAATTCCAAAATTGTATTCAATGTCATGAATGCGAAGGATTTGGACACGTTACGGCTGAATGTACAAACGCATTAAAGAAGTCCCGGTCTAAGAAAACCATGAACATACCATGGAGCGCGGATGAAGATGGAGAGTCAAACGTAGACGGAAGGACAGAGCAAACGATAACTAGGTAACCTCATTCACTGTCAACCTTCAGTAACTTGGTGCAACTGTTGCCTCACACAATTTTTGATGAATTATTGCACAAAAATCTAGAGTTATTCTTCTATTGCTACCCGTGTCCATCTTCTCTCTTTTTTTATTTTTATTTTTATTTTTTCAATTTCGGCCATCTGTATCTTCTTCAATTTCTGGCCGTCTTTTTTCTTTTTAATTCCATCAGCCACCAACTGCTGTAGTGTTCAATTAGAAGTCTAAATCCTCCAAATATAAAGAAGTCCAAACCCCAATTAATTTTGAGTCCCAATTAAAGTCTATGTGTCAAAGCCTATTTTGATAACAAATTCTACCTTTTTCCTGCCATATTAAATTGTAATTTGTACCAATGTCCAACAATATTTCAGAATGGGCATTCTAGTCCTCAAATCCAATTAATTGTGCAAACAATGTCCTTTAGTTCAATTCTAGCCCTTCAATTTCTAACATGTGGAATTAGTCCCCAAACTTCCATTCAATGACCCCTTTTCAATTGCTTCAAAACGAGCCCATAACCGAAAACAAAAGGAAATTAACCTAAGTTATGTAGAAATCAATACTTTGATGATATAACAGCTTGCTAATTTGGCATAGATAAGTACACAAAATACAGTTATCACACTTCATTAGGGTCTCAGTTAAGAGGAATATTATTGTCCTAGAACACAATCATACTAAATGACAACTGGTTGATTTACTCACTAAGGCTTAAATACTGTCAGATTTGAAACTTTGCGAAAAGTTGTGAGCATATGCATGATGCATTAAAATGATTTGATCTATATTATTGTTTTCATTTCATTTCAATTTATTTTATGTGTTCATTTTGTGTGCTCATGTTTTGCATTTATTTAAAAAATATAAAAGTAAAAAAATTGGTGTTTTTCTTGCAAATGTCTCATGATATAGATTTCTGATTAGTCTATGATTATTGGGATGAAATTGAATTATCCAATCAGTGTGGTGTGCTAATTATACGATATGGTAAATTATAATTAGATAAGCACATTGTAGTTATAAATAGTTTAATTTTGCCCTACTACTGAATATGTTGTCATTTTCAAAAGTAACATGTACTTAGTTATGGACCTATGGTCAGCATCTACGTCTCTCTACATTTTAATATGTTGTTGTGTTAACACACAAGTTCATTGGAGGAGAAGGCTACCACAATGGGTGTGTGAAGCTTTCCTTAATAATAAATAATGAGTCATGGGAGAATGGTTACCGTGTAAAAGTCAACTCCATGAATTCAAGAGATTGTGCTTTAAAAGAAAATAAAAAGAGACAACACAAAGAGCAATCAAAAGAAATTGAAAAAATATACCTGTTTATGTTCATGCCTAACATATAGATATTTTTCTATTTAGAGAGACAATTTCAAATAATGGTCGATTCAAAATGCATCTATGTACTATTATACTGAACAAATCTCAATTTGGGCAAGGGTTCACGTTATGATTGACTAATTAGAATGTTTCTATTACACACTCACATCATAATCTAACCAATTGATTGAAGTTAAATATGAGCAGAAATCTGATTGGAAGGTTCTTGATTATTCAAATGATTTTGGATTGGTTTTGAATTTATGAAATACGAAATTTGCAAAAAAATATTTAATTAATGTCAATTTTAATTTAAAATTTCACTTATTTTGTGTGGTTGACTTTTGTGGGGTTTTCACAAATTTTCTGATTAGCAGTCTAAGCGGGCAATAAAATCTTGTCTCTATGATAAATGGAAATTGATCTCCACTTTAGAAATAAAATCTGCATGGTATATGAAGGGACAGTTCGGCCTTAATTGGAATTAAATAGCAAGAAACTGAAGAATTTTTCTCTTTTAAAATCAGGCAGTTAGGGCTAAATTCCTTCATTCTCCGACAAATCTCTCAAGATATCTCTCCGCATTTGATCTGTCTTCTTCCATGTTTCAAGTTTATCTGATGAGAGAGTTAACTGACCTAGTTGAGGAAGTCAAGAGAGACACTAAGACCCCAACTCTAGACAGCCAGTCTAGACCAACCTTCTACAGTCCAAGACGTCCACTAATTGGCTAGTTCTATCATTCTGACTCTAACTTTATGATCTAAGTATTTTCTCCCTATCTATTTGTTTCACTTTATATGGTGTGCATTTAATTTTAAAAAATGAGGGGAGTAGTAGATTTTGATATTTTGTGATGACGATGAAATTTTGATAATAAAAACCTGAGTGTTAGGATATTTGAGTTAGGAGGAGCATGGCGTGTTATGGGGACTAACTGAGGGGGAGTAGGTCATGTGCATAATTTGATCAATACTCAACGCACACCCATAAACATGACATTAAAAATTTAAAATTGGTTTTGAAATGAAGCTAAGTAAAAGGGAGATATTGTTGAAAAAAATACATATTATTTTTTGTTGGCTTACTTAATATTGATAGCTTTTTAAATGTCAAGGACAATTTCCAGAATATGAAAAAAAAAATGATGCAATCCAAACAGCAGTCAATCGTAACTGACTAGATGATGCAGATTTTGAATAGAATTATGATCTCTGAATTTTAGGGTTTTAACACCTAAAACAAGACACAATCTTCTGTTTCCATATTGCAGTTTATACAGAATTATTCTCTTACCATCCTAAATATTGTTTGATATGTCAATTAATTAATCTTTAAGGAAATATTGATTTTATATTGAAATTTCCTTATGTTCATTAATTACCATATCAAATAAATTCTATATGGCATGATTACATGCTTACAGTGTTTTAATGCTTTAATTTTAAGTAAGTTCAATTCGTGCCTAACAAATTACTTTACATAAGTAAAGGAAGAAATCAAGGGATGATCAACGGATTTGTGAAATCTGTACACGTAGCCAAAACTAGCAACAACGAGGTCTGACATAGTCCAGGGAGTTAACTTGACAACATATATTATTGAATGTTAAATCCAGTTCAAAGATCAAGATGTTGTTTTGAGTTAAGAATTGCGATTCTTAATACAAGTGGTGGTTTCTGTCGAGCACTTCAGTGAAGTGGCATATTTGACTCCATTTTTACAACAAGTCAAAAAAAGAAGAAAATCAGGGAGTTGTTCTTAGATTTCTTTTGATTTTTATTTGTTAATATTGCGAAATTACAAAATTGAGATTTTTCATTTTTAATCATTTGATTTTTTGGATTGATTTACCCATGACATGGGAGCCTGTTGATGTTTCCATCGAGGGTTTACCAAGTTGTATCTAGTATTCACACTTGTTCATTTCTTTAATTGAGTGAATGATGTAGAGCACTAGAATCTGTCTACACGCTTCAGTGCTTTAATAACTATTTGTAGCATATTATGATTACCTATTATGACTACTTGTAGGATATTATGACTGTTTGTGGGATATTATGACTGTTTTTTATTGTTATTTGTTAATTATGCGAAATTACAAAATTGATATTGTTGCATTTTTATTGTTTGATTTATTGGATTGATTTACCCGTGACATGGGAGCTCGTGGATGTTTCCATTACCAAGTTATATCTGGTACACATACTTGATAATTTCCACAATTGAGTAAATGATGTATGTCACTAGAATCTGTCTACACGTTGCAGTGTTTTAATAACTACGTGTAGGATATTATGACTGCCCATTGTGTACTGTCTAAACTGGGTAATTATGATAGAATTTTTAATTAACTAGATTTAAGTATTTATAGGATTGAATGAAGCAAAATCGAAGAAATTCTGTAAAGGGAGGTGTTCAACACAAACTTGCACACGCTAGATAGTGTAACGGTCGTACTTTTTTACCATTCTGATGCCTAATGTCCAATGGCTAGTTTCTTAGATCCAAACATGTGGCAGACATCCGGACCACTAGTATGATCGCACATAAACTTTTGTTTTTTGAACTCTATAAATAGCATCCCCCTTTTTGCATTCATTATACGAGTTTTTTTTAGTGCATTAAAGAGAAAATTTCTAGAGCAAAATCATTTGTTCTTGCATCTTATTTATTTCATCTACTTATTCACATTGAAGAACTTTAATTGATTGAATCAAATCTTGAAATCATCATACTCATTCAAAGTTTTCACATCTAACACTGGAGCTGTCATTTATTACTATTCATTGAAGTGTTAGTCACTCTTAGTACTTAATTTATTTGTATAATTTATTAAATATTAACTTTATTGTAAAATCATTCTTCAAACTTGTAGCTATATTGAGGTCCTTTGAAAGCTCAATATTGTACAATGATCGATACTCCTTGTTGTAAGTCACCAAAAATGTTTTAAGGGTTCAGATTGCACCATAAATCAATTAACATAGTGAAAAATGCCTTACTTGTGATGGAGTACTTGGTAACGAAGGACGTAGATCATTGGTTTGAATCGAACCTCCACAATTATATCATTTGCACTCTTTTCCATTTTACTTACAAGTATTTCAGCTATACTATTATTTGATTGATTGATTTGATTAGTTTTCAAAAACGTTTTTAAAACTAGTTCACCCTGTATTGTTAGTCTTTATCGGGCTTTCAATTGGTATCAAAGCAAGGAGCTCATTTTTTTAAGATTTACAATCTTGAGTAATATCTAACACTAATTTTTAAAATGTTAAGGGGCATTCTATAAATTGTCCTCCATTCTTCTTTGATGGTACACATTATGGCTATTAGAAAGCTAGAATTATGATATACATTCAATGAATATATTATAATATTTGGGAGGTTATTGAGTTTGGCCTCTATATACCCTCAAAGGTTATTAAGATTGATGGTAAATCAGATTAAACTATTTCAAAATCTAGAGAAGAGTATGATGAAGAGGATAAAAGAAAATTGTCTTTAAATGCTAGAACAAAAAACTTACTCTTTTGTGCTTAGATGAAAATGATTTTAATCGTATTAGTACATGTGATTATGCATATGATGTTTGATATGCATTAGAAGTCACTCATTTTAGTACTAGAAATGTAAAAGAAACTAAGATAAATCTCTTAGTTAAAGGCTTTGAAAATTTCTTCATGAAGCAAAATGAACCGATTGTTGATACACTCATCTTACCAACAATGTTAATGGTCTTAAGGATTTGATAAAAAATTTACTAATGGTGAACTCGTGAGCAAAATGTTTAGGTCTCTCTCGAAAGATTGGAGCTTGTTGAGGATGTTGATAGAAAACACAAAAGACATCAACACATATCCTTTAGAGGAGCTCTATGGAGCTATGATGACTATGAGTTCAATCATGCCAAGACAAGGGAGAAAACAAGAAAAAACAAAGAAGAGAAAATGAATGAGCCTCCAAAATGCCAAATTGCTTTGAAATCATTAATTGATTAAGACACATCAAGTTCGAACATGAGTGATGAGGAATTTGATAATTTTGTCATTCTTGTTAAGAAATGGAGAGATTTCACAACAATTGGTAGTTTTCATAAGAAAGAAGAAAATGCTAAAGAAAAGAGAAAAAAAATTGTTTGCTATGATTGTGACAAATCCGGTCACAAAAAGATCGAATGTCCCAACAAGAGAAGATTCCCTAAAAGGAAAGCTCTCCATGCAACTTGCGATGAAAGTGATGATTCATTAAAAGATGAAGTTTAAAAAAAATTTGGAAACATAAAAAGATCTTGAAAAAGAACAAGTTAATCACAAATCTTTTATTAAAGAAAACTCTTTTTCAAAAGATAAGATTAAAGATTTAACTAAAGTTGTTACAAGTTCACTCAGAGCTAGAAAAATTTCAACTTAATACTTGGTGAACAAAAGTGTGTCTTCGATAAATGAGGAATTTGATACAATTCTTTTTTGAAACAAAAATCTCTCAAAAATATATTTGTTAAAGCAACAAATTCATGTCTTCCAAATATTACATGTAGTTTTTGTAATAATGATGGACATGTTGTTTTTAATTGTTTAAACAATAGAAGTTACACTTTGAAAACAAACATAAGTAGATTCAAGAGTCTACTAGAACTAATTACCGCGGATCCAAAGTTTTATGAGTACCAGAGATTAAAAAAAAATTAATTATTCATTGTAGATACCAAAGAAGATAAAGAGAAAATTGTTTTTGGATACTCGATGTTCAAAGAACATGATCGGAGATCAAGATCTATTATCAAATCTCAAAAACAAAGATTGAGGTCATGTCACTTTTGGATAATGCAGAGGGAAGATCATTGACATTAGAAATATTGATAGTCACTCATCTCCCTCTATTGAAAATGTTCTATTAGTAGATAACATCAAACACAACTTGCTTAGTATTAGCCAATTATATGATAAAGTTTATCATATTAAATTTGATTCTTTCAAATGCCTTATTGATGATGCTACATCAAAAGAGGTAATGTTTATAGAAAGCTGAAGTAAATATGTTTATATCATATATGTTGAATTTGAAAGTGAAGAAAAATGTTTATCAATTAATGGGTACTGACCTTCCAGCTCTTGATGAAGTTGATATTTGGGTGTAGCATAGAAGATTATGTCATATTAGCATGGACATACTTTCAAAAATTTCCAAAAATTGTCAAATTTGAAATTTGAAACAGATAAAATTTGCATTGTATGTCAATTTGGAAAACAAGTAAAGAGATCTTTCAAATTCAAGCAACATTATTCAACTACAAAACCTTTACGACTTCTCCACATGAATCTTTTTTGATCATCTAGAACCGAAAGCTTAAGTGGTAAATAATGTGCATTCGTTATTGTCGATAATTTTTCCTAGATTTACTTAAGTCCTATTTTTGAACCTAAAGAATGAAGCTTTGAATATATTTAAACACTTTACTTATTGTAATGACATAATTTTCGGATCCAAGAATTCATCAACAAAATAGTGTAGTAAAAAAGAAGAATCGCACATTAAAAAAAATGGCTCAGACTATGATGAATTAAAGTAGTTTATCAAAATACTTTTGGACTGTAGTCATTAACACCCATAAATAGAGTTTATGTGAGTTGAAAGAAAACAAAAACTCCATATAAACTTTGGAAAAATAAATTCCTAATATCGATTATTTCAAAGCATTTGGTTATAAATGTTTCATTTTAAACACAAAGGAAAATTTGATTAAAAATTCGATGTTGGAATATTGCTTGTATATTCATCTACTAGCTAAGCTTATAGAGCTTTTAGAAAAGGGGAAAGAGAACAAAGAAATGGCCATCTCTTTCCTCCAATGATGAACTGGAGGTACGAGAATTCTTAATGGTAAAAATGTTGATTTTGCCTCTTTTACATTCGAAGTGCCTTCTTTTCACATCGAGGAGTATTTGAAACCATGGGTTGGATATCCATATCCACCCTAGAAGAAAATGCTTATCCGAATCTTATGAAAGAAATTTTACAAAAATATGGTTCTCAATCCTAGTTCGGATAGCATTTCTTGTTTACTCAAAGGCGAATGGATTAAAATCACCAAAACTCTTCTCCATTCTCTCGTTGAGCTTGAGGAATGCAAAAAAACAAATATTTTACCATATGGCACATCCATCTATTGAAGGTTATAACCAGAAATCCCAGAACAATGGAATAAAAAAAGAAGCTCTTCAAGACTATTGTATCATGCCTAGAGTAACTTGTAAATACTTTGAACATCCTATCAAGCTTAGAGCGAACCAACTCACTCTACTTTGCATAGTTTTACACATCATCATTGCCCATGTCATTCTCCCTAGGAAAGATCATCGAGATGAAGTTAATACTTTGACCTTTTCATTCTTGAGTATTTCTTAGTTTGGGCATAAGTAAGATTCTCCAACCATCGTAATTGGTTTCACAAAAATCATTCATTCTACCACTCGCATCAAAGCCCTACCCTAAGGAACGCTACTCATTAAAAATTTTAAGCATTTTGAAGTTTCTATGAATGATGAAGTATCTATTTCACCCTATCCCATAGACACTATCAACATTCAAACTTTCAAACGCATGAAAATCGTCAAGGAGAAATGTTAATGGGTGGCTAGTACTAAGGGCTTTGATATAAAGTTGGGTCCCTCGACTTTACCTTTTGAAGGAGATAAAGATGAGGATGATGATGATGATGACCATAACAACAATGAACCACTTGTTCATAATCCTCATCTAGACATCCCAAAAAATAGGTGGAATATATGGAGTACATGTTAAATCTAAGATTTATATTTATTATCAATTGTTCGATACTTCTTTGCCAATCATCTTGTTTTTCATAATCAAATGGGGAGAAATTGTTGACCTATGCTTAACTTTATCCTTATAGTTTTGATCATAACAAACAGACAAATCTTATTTTCTAACAATTGAATTTAAGTGATTATAGTTTTCAAAGCATTTAATACTAAAATTGATCGATAGTTGTCAAATGATCTTTATCAAGACTCAAATTTCAAATCGGATTCCCAATAAAGGTCAAGATTGAAGCCAAGCATTCAAGTCAAATCTTTCAAGACAATAACTTATAAGTCCAACATCAAAGAATGATCATAGACTAGACGTTCTTATTCATTTATAAAGGTATTAGTGCCTCAATCTTTAATAATAAATTATTAAAGCTCTAAAAGTGATTTTATACACAAACTATTTTGACAATCACTTGCATAAAATGTTTTGATTAAAGGTAAGATTGTTTTCAAAGGGATACTCAAACTTAGAGTATATTTTAGATTTACTTACCTTGAAAATGAGCAGAAATTACCTTCCAAAAATCTACATTTTTCAAAACATTCAAATCGGATCAAATGAAGCAAAAACAAAGAAATTCCGTGAAAGGGGACGTCTAACACAAATTGTCAGACATTTGTCCTCATATCTTATTTTATTTCATCTACTTATTCACATAAAAAAATTTGATTGATCGAATCAAATTTTGAAATCAACATACTCATTTAAAGTTTTATCATCTAACACTGAAACTATCATTTATTGTTAATCCATGAAGTATTAGTCTCTCTTAGTACTTAATTCATATGTAACATTTATTAAGACTTTATTGTAAAAACATTCTTCAAACTTGTAGGCCATATTGAGGTCCCTTGAAAGCTTATTATTGTATAACGATCGATGCTCCTTGTTTGTAAGTCACTAAAAGCATTGTAAGGGCTTAGATTGCACCATAAATCAATCAATATAGTGAAAGGCCTTGATCGTGACAGAGATCTTGGTAACAAAAGACGTAGATCATTAATTTGGATCAAACCTCCACAATTATATTGTATGTATTCTCTCTTCCCTTTTACTTACAAGTATTTCATATATTCTTATTATTTGAATGATTGATTTGATTAATTTTGGAAAAAGTTTCAAAATACAATTCACCCTTCTTCTTGACGATCTCAAATCGAATGATCAATTCCACTACAACATTAGATATTAACCACTGATACTGAGATAGTTATCCATTTGGAACCTCTTTAGCAAGTCTCGAATATTTTCTATTCTCAACGAAGCATCTATGTGTCCATTTAAATGTCATTACATTTTAGCTTGTGAGAATAACTACTCACTTCATAAGTGAGAAATGCCACACTGCTGGTCTAACTGCAATAACGATATCCATATCTTGTTATTATTTATGACCATGGATAATTTAAGATCGGTCATATATAAATTGTATCTTAAAATTACAACTTCTTGTGATTAACAAGTTGTCAAGATTTGAATCTACGGATACTATTAATGTAATTTATCATAATAATAATTCAATTAAAATAATAGATTACCATAAATAAAAATACAATAATCAAAGTAAAGTGTTTACATCCTAAAGTCAATTGGACATAGGACATATTACTAATTAACTCCTATTTATACTGGATCCAATCACTCATATATTTAATACTATAAGAGTCAACATGATGATCTTATTTCTACTAGGATGACTCTATTAGTGGATCTGCAATATTATCATTTGCGAGAACTCATTCTATTGTCATGTTATTTCTTTTTAAGATCTCTCCAATGAGATAATACTGTCTTAAAAAATGTTTGGATCATCGTTTCCTTCACTTGAGCGATGGCTCCATTGTTATCACAATATAGATGTATATGATCAACAATGCTAGGAACCACTCCAAGTTCGTCAATGAACTTCTTGATCTAAACTACTTCTTTTGCTGGTTCTGAAGAGTAATGTACTCGACTTCTGTTGTTAAATCAACAATTGCTTCCTACTTGGAATTTTTCCATCTAATAGCTCCATTAGTGTGAGTAAACATGTACCTTGATTAAGACTTGCTATCATCTCTATTTGAGTAGAAGTGAGCTTCAATGTATCCATAAAATCTCAGCCCACTTTCACTATATATTAAGAAAAAATCCTTAGTTATTTTTAAGTGTTTAGGATATTCTTAACTGATATTCATTGTTTCTTACCAGGATTTGCTTGAAACCTAATAACACTTAGAGCTTACGAAACATTTGGTCTAGTACATAGCTTGTCATACATGATATATCATATTGTTGATGCTAAGGGAATCTTATGGATGCGATCTCTCTTATCATGTGTTTCGGGACACATTCTTTGAGAGATAAACCTTATTCAATATGGAACATAATCCTCTTTTGAATTTTTTTCTTATTAAATATTTTTTAGATTTTATCTATGAATGTATATTGGGATAATCCAAGCAATTTTTTAGATCTATCTTTATAGATCTTTATTCTTAAGATATAAGCTACTTCTTCCATATTGCTCATGGAGAAATTCTTTGATAATGATATTTTACTGATTGAAGCATATGGATGTCATTTTCGATTAATAATATGTTATTTACACATAATATTGGGAATACGACAGTGCCCTTGTATTCTTGTATACACACAATTTATTTTTATTCTTGATAAAATCAAACTTTTTGGTTGTCTTGTCAAAATGAAGATTTAGCTCCTTGAGCCCTTCTTCAATCCGTAGATCGATAAGTCGAGCTTGCATACCTTATTAGTCTTTGGGTTCAAAATCTCTATAATGAGTCATGTACAATTTTATAAATTCCCGTTAAGGAATGCTATTATGAAATCTGTTTGCCATATCTCAGAGTCATGATATATAGCTATCGTAAACAAAATCCAATCGAATTAAGCATGGGAACTAGTAAAAGGGTTTCATCAAAGTCAACTTATTTTCTTTGTTTGTAACCTTTATCCACTATCCTTGCTTTGTATGTATGAACATTACCATCCATATCGATCTTCTTCTTGTAAACTCATTTATAGCTTATGGGTTTTATCCCTTCAAGCGGGTTGACCAAGGTCCGAACCTTATTTACATACATGGAGTTCATTTTCAATTCCAAGGCTTCTTTCTATTTCTTTGATTCAACACTTGATTTTACTTCTACATAGTTAGTAGGATCATCATCCTCGATTATTAATGCCTCATTAGTAATCGTGAATTCGTACCTTCTAAGAGGTCGAATGATCCTACTAGATTTACTCGGAGCAGACATGTCCTCAAAAGTTTTCCTATGTCTTGAACAAGAGTTTGTACTTCTACTAGTGTGGGATCAGACTCTGGTTCATTTAGTTAATCAACTATATTTGAGGATTCTTGAATCTCTTCAAGTTCTGATTTGTCCCCACTATCTTTTTCTAGAATGAACACTTTCTCTAGGAAGATGGCATGTCATAAGACAAAGACTTTCTTCTTAATGAGATTATAGAATTGATATCCAATTATCTATTTTGGATATCCTAAAATATGCATTTATTGAACATAGGCTCTAACTTATCCAATTCAATGAGCTTTACATAAGTGTCAAAACCTCAAACTTTAATATGAGACAAGTTTGGACTTTTGCCTTTTCATAACTTGTTTGGAATTTTATCGATCAAATTAAATGTGGCACGATTTAGTGTGTAGCATGCAGAATTTAGTCTATGACCCTAAAATAACTTTCGAAGGTCTACATAGCTCATCACTAATAGCACCATATCCAATAATAATGTATGCATTTTTTATTTTCAGTAACACCATTTGTAGGTGGTATATATGGGGCAAAATCCACTGGAGAGAATCCCATTCTCCTATTAGATAATCTTAAAATTCAACTTTTAGATATTCTCTATGTCAATCATATCTTAGTATGAGAATACCTTTACCTATTTGTCTCTCTATTTCTAATTTGAATTTCTTGAACTTTTCAAGAGCTTTATGCTTGAGTTTCATCAAGTATAAATAACTATAACTAGAATGATCATCTGCAAAAGTGATGAAATAATATTATCTAGCTATAATTGACATATGTCTACATACACCAGTATGTATTAGGCCCAGTAAGTGCAACTCTTTCTCTATTTATTATAAAAGGAGATGTGGTCATCTTGTCTAGTAGGCATAATTCGTATTTGTCAAATAATTCGTAATCTCATTTATATTTATATGACCAAGTATATGGTGTCCAGACATGCATTAATTAGGTTATCATTTTATGCCTTTTGTTATTTATAGAAGACTCGGTATCTAGAGTATAAATATCATTTTATAAACTACCACAACCATAAAATATTTCATCAAGATAAAAAGGAACAACAATTGTTTTCAAATTTTTTTTCGTCTATGGGGTTAGGATTCCCTGACCATGTATATATCATAAAAAATGTATAAACGTAGTATGAAAGCAATAAATGAGGAGTACTACTCCCTATACAATAAAAACGCATGAAACCTAAACTATAAACCTCTAAAGTTTGACAGTCCATATTGATCAATTTGCCACCAAGGTAGGTCATATGGTTCGTATTCTTAATAGAGACGCTGATCCCAACTCTTTGAAACAAGTGATTTTGTGACTTGATTTCCTTCATGATAGATGTAAGAGATAGTATCACGATCAAAAGAGATGAAGAGTCTAATTTGTTTGAGAATTTCTTCAACTGTCCATGATCCTCAACCGCTGGTGTTGTAATGGACAATCATTATCGAGTCAGTCCCAACATAGATATTTGAGATCCCAAGTCGTTTGTCAAGAAAAATCCCATCCAAAATGGATAGTAGCTCTGGCTTTAAGTAGAAAAACCTGATACAATACCCGCCTGGTCTTGTATAATACCCACACTACTAGCAAAGACATACTAGACGTGTCAATCGATTTTGAGCTTGTAGTATTCCACTAGTGGAGCGTGCCAGAACCAATATAGGGGATGATGGGGGAGGAAGGGTCATAGACATACCGAATAGGAGAGGAAGAGCTAGATCTCATGAAAATGTATAGGTTGAAACAACCGACCTGTATGTAGAAAGGAAATCATGCGGTAGACTCTCCAAATAATCCATCTAGGAACCATATGGATCTCTATGCTTCATATCATTCTACTCAGTCTATAGAAACCAAAAAAAAAAAAATATGAATAAAGTGATGATAGTGCTAATGTGACCATAACTAACATACCAACCAAAATATCTCAATCTTTGGTATTGATGTCTGACTCCCTCTCCTAACGGTATAGGTACCTAAAATGTATGTGATAGTCTCAATCTCCGAACAAAACTGATAGTGAAAACCCACATAGCAACCAACCCTCTTCAGATAACCACATTAATAAGAATTAAGTCCTGCCATAATCTCCAGCAGAATAAGTACACTTTAGTGGGTATGATAGTGCTCCGTTTCAACTGATAAGAGTCTTACATCTGTTGACCTAGTTTGACTAACTTCCATTGGTAGCGAAATTACCATCAGATGTATCACTCCATATAATCTGATCTTAGCCATCAACATATAAAAGAACAACCCAATCTACTCCACTAAAAATGATAGAAGAACCTGTAGTAATCGTCCAATATCCTAGCCATACTATTATAAAAGTCCAGTACTCTTACATATATGTCTACCTGTGTGGGAATAAGGATGTCATGTAGTATTTTTCATCTAATAATCATGCCAGAAGAATATATGTCTTACTCTAAGATGCCATGCACTCTTTAGCTTGGTCTGTGGCCAAAATAACATCAACCTCTTACAAATAAAAGATTTTGAATGGAAACTGCTGCAAATGAAGGATGTATCCCACTACAATATTTACCCAGTAAAAACTGAGCCCATAACGATCTCTGAGAATAAAATAACTACCAAAGCTTCAGGAGAAAGTGTCAACCACATCCTGTGGTCTCATGAAGTATCAATAGGAAGGCAAACATCCTTCCATCTTCTCCAGTGTCGACGGTGTACCTTGTCCCTGGAATCCTAAAAGAATCACACAAAAATGCTTTCCAATTTCTTTAGTATAAGCATGGGAGGCTATTTAATTTGAAGAAGATATAAGGGTAAAGAGAAAAGTACGATAAAGGTCATAAAGCCCAACCTGAAATATTGCTCATATCCTTCATATGGGGATCCCCAAATAGCAGAAAGACTGATGCTAATGTCTGAATCTATTGATCTGATTAGTAGATTCTCGTCTGGGTAATATAAGACCGTTGTTGTCCCTATTAACTAACTAACTAGAAAATCCTTCATAATGCTCCAAACAGTTAAGGACTCTCCTGATAAACTATTTTTGGCTGTTCGAGAATATAATCATATCATCAGCAAATGAAAGGTGCGAGACAAAAGTGATACCTCTATGTTGATAGCCCATACTAAGGTACATCTAAAATTGTTGATTAATAAGCGAGAGAAATAGTCTATAGTAATGATAAATAAGGATGGAGAGATGGGATCACCCTATTGAAGTCCTTGTGAAGATGGGAAGAATCTAAATGGAAGACCATTCAAAAGCACAGAGAAACAACACTACGAAATGCATCATCTAATTATGTCAACCCAAATGCGATCTAATCTAAAAGCCTCCAATATAGAGTTAATGAAACCCCAATCTATCTGATCATATGCTTTAGCCAAAACTTCAACATAGTATTCCTCATTCTCACTTTTATAAGCCAATGTGTAGAGGAACTCCTAGGCCAATAGAACGTTATCTTTGATCAAACCAACCAAGGATGAATCCAACCTACTATGAAGATACAATGCATGGTAGAACTGAACTCAAACGCATGCTCAACAGCTTAGTGATAAGGTTGTTGAACACTGTGCATAAGCTGATCGGTCTATAATCCATCCATCTACTGGTACATTCCCTCTCCAGGAGAAAAATAACAGAAATAGCTGCAAACCCCTGGGATACATGGCCGCCATAAAAAAAAGTCAAAAATAGCCCGATGCACATAAACCAGAATAATATCTAGACAGTGCTGGAAGAACAGGGATGAGAATACATTTAGGCCCACGATACTCTCAGAATTAATATTGAATATTGCCCTCATACCTCGTGATACAATGGGGAGCAATTGAGTGCCATGTTTTCTACTTCCGTCACCAACCTGGGAATAATATTTGAACAGATAGGTCTACAGGCTATGAATGAGCATATAAAAAATCCTGGTAGAAGGGGATAACCAATCTCTGAATGCCGTTATGGTAGATAGAGCTTTTCGTGACTCCTAATGGACTTGATATGTGACCATATACAGCATCCCTAAACTATCGTATAGAAATATCAAGTGTTGTGATCCTCCCACACACTCAACATGAACTAGCTTTTAGCTTTCGAAAGCCCTCATCTATAGGTAGCATTCGGTTCATACTTAATCTTTACATCATCAAACCTATCAATGATATATGTGTCCTCTGATAGACTTAAAGATGTACTTCATGATCTGAGTGGATGATGAGGTACCAATTAGAGGAGCTATAGTAACTAAAAGAGTCATTGGAGGAACCTGATTATATATACTAGTAACCATTATGGAGTAATAATAACTGGTGGAGCAGTATGTGTAGGAGATTACTGAATTTGTACCTCAGATGTTGGACCTGAAGTATATGTAGCCACAATATCTGTACCGATCGAGTCAACTAGTGTATGTGGTCTCTGAGTATGTATACTAACAACCACTGGGAAATCCACACTAACTGATAGAGCTGTCGGTGGATAAGAAGACTGAATCTGTACCCCATAAGTACTAGATACACCGTGTCTTCGTTAAGCTCTACGAACTGGTACCTACTGCGTAGGAGGCTCGATGGGAACTTCCTTTCCTTTACCCTTAGCCCGATTAGTAGTAGGTCCTACGAATAGGATCAACAGCAACGGGGGACGTAGGGATGGAGCAGAGTGTGTCCCTACCAAACAATACTCATCCACTAGCCCTAGTGTCTGCATCCAAAATAATATTTTGGCTTATTGTCATATAATATAGTCTTCCAGTATCTACCACATCTCTCTCCATCAATCCATATGTGGTCAGGGAGTTCATAATCTAGATTAACCTCAATACAAACCCGTGCCTCACTAGGTCGGTGTAAGTTTAAAGTTGCCTCATCAATACGAAACAAGACTCCAATAGCCTTAGCTAAGATAAATAAATATCTCTTAACTGAAAAATTAGGAGATAGTGGAAAAGAAACACAATTGCAAACAATGGAAGTCTCATGTTGTGGGCCAAAGCTAGGTGTTCACTTAATCACACGCATAGGACAACCTTCAATATACTACGAGGGCTTAAACAAAAGCTGTGAATCTTAATGTCACGACCAGTCCCAAACTCCTTATTAGATTCAAGACTTGACGTGCACCGATAAGTGCCAGCTAGATACTAGACCCATCACTAAGGCAACTATAACTTAACTTTCATTGTTTGGCTTGACCAAAAGAATTTTTTTAAAAAAATTTTGACAGAGTCTTCCTTAAAAAAAAAGAACTATTCTCAACCCTGTAACTATGAATTTTTTTCCAAACACCAATATACCAACATCATAATATCAATCACTCAACCACCCAAAAGCATCTATATCACCATCCATCATAACTGCTTCTCAAAAAGNATCACCATGCATCATAACTGCTTCTCAAAAAGATAATAATGAAGCAGTTTAGTTTACAATATTTCATCGTGACCATTGGTACATTTAAGTAAAAAAATTCCCAAATATGATGCAAATGATTCGCTTGTTGGTTACATAGCTTAAGTGAAAGAACCTACAATTGGTGGTGGTAGTGGCTACAAAACTATCAAAATCACCTTCACCACAGCTCAGTCAACTGCCTCCTATAAGGAAAAAGGTTAAGAATTTATATGAGATGATAATCTCAGTGGAGTATTTAGAAAATAGTTATACTGTCATTTATGTATGAATATACATTTGTACTAAAGATGAAACCGATATTTCATTTATCATAATGTACTCATTATTCTTGAAATCTGCATCATAACATCGGATAAAATCATAATGCTAGTGCTAAATCATAAATTGGACTCAAGCTGATATTTAAAAATGATAATAATTGATACAACAAGATGATTAAGTAATTAGTCGAATTCTGTAAGCTAAAATCATAATCTGAAATCAATAAGCTAGAAAACGTAAGCTGAAAGCTAATAATCTACTATATATTGGATAATCACATCAAAATATACCCCATGTAATCATCTGCTGATGATCTTAAAGCTATATAGTCGTATACACATAAGCTGTCTGATCGACACTTCTGTACACCGCCGTAGCCCCTCAGTGCACAAAGTGGAGATAACATAATCATCCTTATATAAGGTTGTAGCCCCTCATTGCATAATAGGTATCCTTACACACAGCCGTAGCCCACCAGTGGATAAGAATTACCTTTATATACGGCTGTAGCCCCTCAGTATATAGGAGTCAAATATGCAACTCTAGTATACGGCCATAGCCCCTCAGTGCACTAGAGTAAGCTCACTACATAGGGTATTTTCTGATGGTTTCAACT
>CAIGRP010071424.1:0-19508 GCA_903798385.1 Fraxinus cuspidata | reverse complement strand
TTTTTTTTTTTTTTTTTTTTTTTTTTTTTTTTTTGGCAATTGGAACAAATTCTAGACCCAATGGTATGAAAAATTATCACTTTAATGGACAATTTTCATAAAAAACGAAGCCAAACAGATAACAAACTTTCAACATTTTCCATAAAAAATTATACCAATCAAACACAATTAATTACAATTCCCAGTAAAACAATTTCTAGGCAATTCAATTCCATAGAATTCATTTTCTTTCCACCCATTTTTCACATTTGCAATCAAACGTACCCTAAATGAAATGGGATTTATGACGGGGTCTGATATCATCAGCTATGTATGACATGGAACGCACACTAATTAATTTATAGTGGAATAATCAGTATTTAATATGATCTAAACAGATTCCAAGAATTAAAATAGTAAATAATAGATTAAGTTGAAAGGCTGGTTCGTGTTTAGTTTGGTTTAGTTTGAGAGCATAATTAGCCTGATTTGATTTAGCTAAAAAATCGATAAACAATCAAATTAGGTAAAAAAAAAAAATTTTAATCATGCATTTCACGTAGCCCTCAAGTTTTCAAACACGCATTTCTTCAATTTTTATCAAAATATACTAAAAATCTAGTAAAAAAAAATCAAACGAGGGCTTAGAGTAAATGTTTTCTTTTACAATTATTTGTAACAACATTAATGCTGCAGCTAGTTTTTTTTATTTTAATTACTCCAAATTCTCGTATTCAGTCTTAGTTTTTTGTCTTAATTTAAAAAATAAAAAATGAACTTAGGTGATCTACATAGAACAGACTTGCAAATTGGGGACTTCAAGTAAATTTTTCCAACAGCAAATTATGTTTATGAGCATGCCTCTTTTTAAGTGCATCAATAACTCATAAATAACGGGTATAATATATGTTTGTATATCGTTGCAAAATTAGGAAGGTCTCCATTTGCTTGTATTTGAATTATATGCATATATGTGTGTGTGTGTCTAAATAGTATGCCTTTTTTCGTGTGCATTAAATACGTTTTTTTCGAGATTTTTTTTTTTAAATTATAAACAATGACATCCATTCTTAAATAATATCCAAGCCTATGAACTGATTTAAATCAATAGCATTTCACAAACAAACAAAAGATGGAAATTCTCTTATGGTGCAAATTGGTAAGCCTTTCAAAGCGTACAACCAAATCATTTACGTCTCATAATTAGTTAGGTCTACTGGGGGTGATCAATGTATTTATACACCTCAACTCGTCAAACCTCAGCAAAAATTATTTTTCTTCAATATGACATAAGTGAACTTGTTGATGTAACCTTTAAAAAATATAAGGTTGTTTTAAAAATAAATCTTTACACAAAATCTAATAATTGTATGCCGAGAATTGATTTAATACAAATGAAGAATCTGAAAAAAATATCAATAAATTAATATTTACAAACTAGACCATAAATATTTCTGACAGAATAACAAATGGGATTCAAAGCAAGTAGATCCAAAAAAAAACCATGATTAGATATAAGACAACGTTAAAAAGTCTCCAAGAATTCAAGTAGATCAGGTTAGTAAAATATTAAAAAAAATCATGAATTTAGTTGAAAAGACAAAATATTGTATAGGTGAACAATTAAACATTACGTGCAATAATATATTTACCAATTTTGATCTGAGTTCCATTTCCTCCTATTTCATCTTCTCTGGTTCATCTATTGCTGGTGAAGAAAATGGAATTGGTTGGTCTTGAGAAGATCCATGGGTGTGGTAGTTTGTAATGGCATAATTTGAGTGTTAAATGATTTAAGTAAAAATACAACTTTATGGTGAGACGAGATATGCAATTGTGGCAGAGTAAGGTGTTATAATAATGAAGGTATCATTACCTCTTTAGTACCATGTTGACAACAAGTTTCATTTTTCACTCCACTTCCAAAGAAAAATGAGTTCTTCACCGAGATATCAAAAGCAAGTACTACTTATTCGGACATTGTCTGCAATTTTAAATAAGCATATATGAGATAGATGCAAGGAAATATGTACGTTGTGCTTCATTTTCATGCATTTTGGGGATATCCCACGACACACATGACACTACAATAAAAATGTGATTTTGCGACAAGATATTTTGCAATATACAAATAGTTGTCGCAATAAGTGATTTAACGAGACACATTTTTCAAGTTTGTTGCAAAGATTGATACAGAAAAATAAGTACCAAAAACTATATGATGACATTAAAAGTTGTTTTGAAATGTGAGAATGAGTGACAAATAATAAAGATAGTCTCAAAAAAATGAGAGAAAAAAGGCACTAAAATATTTTGGATGGAAAACTCATGGTGACAAAAAAAATTTTCTTGCAACAAAGTGTTTTGATGCAATAGGGTCTACTTTTTGCGACACGGAATATTTGTTGCTAAAATTCTCTAATGTTGTAGACTCTAATGTTGTCGTGTAGTAGTAGGAGGCAAAATGCCTTAAATGCACGTTATTGTTAAGTTTTTGCAATGTACTTCATCTGTTGGTTTTATTATGTTTTACAACACTTTTTGTTTACCGTCTTAACTTCTTTTTACAACATTCTTTTAATTTTTTGCAACAAGTATTTTCTTTTTACTTATGGCTAAAGATGACATTTTAATATGTAATATAATTTTTAAAAATTTTTTGTTTATTATTTTTTATCAAGAGGAAAATTATTTATAAAATGTCTAGAAAAATTTATCTCCAACAAAAATTCAAAAATAAAATAAAATATTAGACAATTAAACTTTCAATCACTTAATAATTTACTCAAAAAAGAATTATCATGCCAAATGTTCGTTGACTGCTGTAAAAAGTTTACACATTTGCCTTTTTTTTTTCTAGCAACGTTCAATTAACGTTTTTAAAACCTCGCTTCTTGCATGTTGCTGAAACTATTAATATAACTTGTTGTTGTTGCCAATTTTTTTTTTTTTTTTTGACGTAGGAATCCGCAGCCGCTACTCGTGAGTGCGCACTGGGTAAACCTCGCTCCATGTGCAATAGCCCGCAAACCACACAGGAGAGATAAACTGCACTAGGTAAGCCCTGTGCGACAGGCTCGAATGAGGAAGTGTTGGCAGGGGATTCGAACTCGTGACTTTCGATCTCCACACTCACCTGCTCCATCAACTCGGCCACCCCCGAAGGGGTTGCTGTTGCCAATTCTTTATCGTAATGTTCGTTGCATGTTGAAAAATCTCGTAATCAAAATTTAATTTCACAACCTCATCTACTAGATCCGACCCGACCCAATTAATAAAAAAATGGAGCCTCTCAAATGGGGCAAGAAATATACGCTTTCAGCCGTCTTCCTCTTCCTCTCCTTCTCTTTCATTCAGACCCAGTTCTCTTTATCACAATGGTCGCGGTAAGGGGCACTTTTGGAACATGGTTGCGGAAGGGAGGTAAGAGGGCTTCTGCGACGGTGACAGTGGCATGGGGCTTAATCTGCAGTGGCGGTGAGGACTTGGCCGATTTATTCTGTACTGGACGTATCACAAGCAACATAAAATCCTTTGCCTGATTTATTCTTTTGCTGCCTGAAAACAGATCGGAGTATCTTATGAAAAGGCTACGATAATTTCGAAGTTTTGTTGTTCAAAATTTGTGGCGGCGGTTGAAGGTGGCGAACGGATAAATACGGCATCGAGAGTGTTCTTGAAGATATGGCGGAATCGAGTGGTTTTTCAAATGCTTTCCTGTCTAAGGAATCATACAGTGAGCTTCCACAATCCCAAATCGGAGGCCGATTGGTAATCTTTGATTGCTTTTCTTTCTGCCCTAATTCTTCTGTTTTCTGCATTTTTTCGTATTTTGGGGGTGACGGTCATTTCCAAATATCTCTCTTCGTCATAGTAAAAATCAAACAAAAGACATTTAAAGTTGTAAAAATATATTCCTTAATAGCACGAAGAGAGATATTTGGAAATATTGAAGAATCTTTTGTGTGGATAATTTAGTTGACCATAATTGGAAAGTTCACATGATTTATTTATAATCTGTCCTTATTGTCTCATCTTCAATAAGGTAACATTGATATAACGTGTCTATAAATATGGTAATCTCTCCTCCACAATTGGAAAGTTTCCTTATTGCCTCATCCTTAATGGTGTCTATATATAATCCAAGAACCATTAATTTCACAACTTCGAGTGGAATTTCTGTAGCCTGCCTTTCCTTACAAATTGCATATTCTCATTTTCACTTGGTTTTTGTGGTTGCCATTCCTAATTCTTTATTCATGGAAATCCAAGAAAAATGTACCCGATCGTGTAGTTGTATTAAGGCCAAGGTGGTGGAAATTGTGGAGAAAACCAAGAAAATCGGACAAGATGATCCAAGGAGAAATTTACATTGTGCAAAAGTGGGATTAGCTCTCACGTTAGTGTCCTCCATCTACTATTTCAGGCCTCTCTATGATTGCTTTGGACAAGCTGGAATATTCGCAGTTTTAACAGTTATGGATGTTTTCGAATGCACAGTTGGTAAGTCTAGAGCGTAATTAACAATTAGTTATTATGTTATTATAGTTATATAAATATTAACCAATTTTACCCTATCATTTTTTTCTTCAGGTGGAACCCTATCAAAGTGCCTTAACAGAGGTTTTGAAACATTGCTAGCGAGTGCTTTAGGGCTTGGAGTTGAATACTTGGCCACCCTCTGTGGAGAGAAAGGAGAGCATGTTCTTCTTGGCTTTCTAATGTTCATTTTAGGTATACTCATACAAAAAAATTTGCAAAACTCAATATTTCTGTAATCTTGACTGCAACAAAAATAGATTAATCAGATTTAAGAAACTTCATTATTTACATAAGATGAATTGTCTTCAAAATCTCTAAATGCAGCGGCAGCAATAACGTTTACGAGGTTTTTTCCAAATATCGATGATTATGGAGTCGTGATCATCCTCACAATCTCACTGCTGGCTATATCGGGCTATCGAGTAGACCAAATTATCCAGCTTGCTCACCAAAGGCTGTCCACACTTCTCATTGGTGACACAACCTGCGTTGCAATCTCCACATTCATATGTCCAGTTTGGGCGGGTCAGGATTTGCATAATCTGACCGTTGAAAATTTAGAAAAACTGGCAAGCTTCTTAAAAGGTACATGTGGAATAGTGACAAAAAATTGTTGTGGTACTTGTGAATTGAGAAAAGCTGCATACCCATAATAAAAATGGGGTACTTTCATATACAGAATATATGTGCCTAACAAACCTTGCTAAAAAAACTAATTTTCAGGTTTTGGAGGTGAATTTTTTAGTTTTCCTGGAGGTGAAGGTGGTGTAGTTGGCTCCAAAAATGACAAGTCTTTTCTTCAAGGATATAAAAGCGTGCTAGAAGCAAAGGCCACTGAAGAATCCTCGTAAAGTAGCTTAGACTTGTTTGTTTAAAATTACAGTCGATGCCATAAAGGATAAATTTTCATTACAGATCAATGCTTTACTTATTTTCAGGTCAATTTTGCTGGGTGGGAGCCTGGTCATGGTCGCTTTATGTTTCATCATCCATGGAAACAATATTTGAAGTTTGGTGAACTTGCTAAAGAATGTGCACGTCATATTGAGGCACTTAATGGCTACATGGATTCGAGGACTCAGGTATTAAATGTGAAATCAATTAGTCCACTCCAAATTTATTTGAAACAATGTGTTGTAATTGTTGTAATTCCAAAAACTTACTTATTTTCACTTGCAGGTTTCATCAAAGTTTTGTAGAAAGATTCATCAACCATGCATAACCATAAGCTTAGAATCTGGCAAGGTTTTAAAAGATCTAGCAGCTGCAATTAAGAACATGGTACATCCATGTGATGTTGAAACCCACTTAAACAATTCAAAAGCAGCAGCTAATGAACTCAAAAGCATTATCAAAAGCTCTTCATCACTAGCCATAGAAGACCTTCGAGAAATCATGCCCACGCTCGTCATCGTATCAAAACTTACAGACATCATTAAAAGTGTCGAGAAAATTTCAGAGTACATTCATGAACTATTTGAAAAGGCACATTTCAAAAAAGGAAAATTCAACAGTAACACGAGAAACAACAGAAAACACAATTGCTTCACCGTGGAATTGTGAACCCTATTAATGATGCTAATAGTGATCATGTTGCAATCGAGATAAATTGCTCAAGTGAGGACAACTCGTCTACGCCGCCAACAAATAAAGATGAAACGGTGCATATGTCAATTATTTTGGTAACAAAAAACAATGTACATAAATGATATGTGAGATTTTGTACCATGAAGTCGATGATGTATAATAGTTCCATGTATTAAACCACCTTTGTACATTGTATGTATTGTAAAAAAAATTCAATAAAATAGAATACAATATCACAATCATATTAAAATTATTAAAGTTGCATGGTGAAGAAATTTCCCAAAAAATGAAATAATAGTAATTGGTTACGTACTTATATGATGAAGCAAAAAACATTAAAAAGAATGCTCAAATAGTGAAAAAACCATTAATATGAAATTACATATTTAAGTTAGTTACTTACCAATTTGCTTGCTCAAATTTTAGTGTACTGCTTGTTTGATTTAGGAACCTGAAAGCGTTTTCGAAAAATAGGAATTTATCCTATATAATACTTTTGGAGTAAGAAAATGAAATTTTGTCGACTACTTTTCAATTTGTAAATAATCTCCTTTAACATCTAGATATACTCGTCAAAATAGATAAAGTTTTGATAGTTTGTAGCCCATTGTACACTATGATCTTCCTCGTGAACTTCTTTTAAAAAGAGCAATACAGTTATTTTATCGGATTACAATACTATTTTTGTTAAAAATATTGACGAGATACCAATTTCATTTTCATAAAATTGACTTGGAAGAAAAATTGGTCCTGAAGGTAATCAAATGAGACGAAAAGAAGTCCATCTCAACTGAATGCAAATTTGAGCCCATCTGAATTTGTCAATATAGCTAACTTTTCATTTACGTATATCTTTGACTATTAAACTATAAAAATTTGTTCCGTGTTGCTAATCTGGGTTTACTTGGAGTTGACCTAGCTAGTGGGTCAAGAAAACCACATTCTTCCCAATTTGTTTCTTTCTTCTAATTTTCCTTTTCCTAGTTTGAAAGGCCGGCTATTATCACATGGACGAAAATCCAAGTAAAACACTTAGCCAAATTTTCACCTATGATGGCACTGAGATCCCACTCAGTCAGCCCACCAACTTGCACAATGCACACACACACGAAATAAAGGCGACAAATGTAAAGGAACACCTGAATTATGGGTAAATCCAACTTGTTTTATTACTCCACAATAAATACAAGAAAAGAAGAAACACTGAAAGAACACAACACACTTTTCTATGTCTCATCAGTCTGTCATTCTCAATTTATAAGTCAAAACTTATATGCAGTTAACACCTTTAAATGTCAAAGGGATAAACCAACCTAATTGGCTAGAAAATGCCAGAAATCACATCCCACAACTATTCCTAACAACTGTCCACACTTTTCACTAGTATAGACTCCAAAAACTGCCCAGCACATGTGCCAAACATGTGCCCAATTTGGACACCCAAATTTATGGACTTCAGCCCATTAACAGCATGCTGGATCAGCCCATGCCTTGCCATTCTGCAACACTTTGCCCACGAATAGCAAACTGGATCGGCCCATGCCTTGCTAATCTGCCACACTTTGACACCAGCCAAACTGAAGCATCATTCCCACATTTTCCTTACCCGAAATCTGAAGTGTGCACCATCAACACATCTTCCCACAAAATCAACCTTCATATCAACCTTCAAGGGGCTGATCTAATATTTAATTAATCCAATTAATTAATTCGAGCATACTTCTTAATTAACTAGTTAATCTCATTGTTCTAGTTCTTATTTTGTATGTAACCCATTAGATTCCCCGATCACGATATTTAACGATGTGAATTATTATTTTGATCTAATCAAAATCGATAAATTAAAATATACATTTTTAATTTATCACTAATCCACAATCTCGTACTAGATTAACATCTAACAATATATCAGGGCAATACATGAGACGGGAAATATCTCGTGTAATGACAAAATCAAACTTGTTTGTTTATCGTGAAACTATAATTCTTTAGTCAATATGATTCGATCAATTATGAGATATGGATATGTATCAATCTCAATTATCAATCATATCTTTCATCACATTATTAAGTTAATATAAGTTGAAAACTCTTTTCGACTTATGAATACACTTAGCCAATGATTTCATTATCAACTTAACTGAATGAAATATAAATCATAATCTCTTACTGTTTAAAAGTATCGAATCTTCTATTGATCATTCATAACATTCATATGATTCTTCACATACCCGAACGATGCCATATTAGCAACCTTTGGCGGAGGAACGTCCAACATCACCAAAATATGATTGTCATCATATAAGGTACTATGATGATCTCAAGTCGAATGACTAATTCCACTGATGAACGTTAGAGATTAACCAGGGACACTCTGATATACATGAGAATCTCATCGGTGGGTCGCCACTATTTTGTTGTATAACAAAAATCTACGTGTTTATTTAAGTGTCACCACACATTATCTTGTGAGATCAACTACTTACTTCACAAGTAAGAAATGACATATGTGATGGTCTATCTGTAATAAAAATATTCATATTTCGTTATTACTTATGACCATTGATGATTTAAGATTCAATCATATATAATTTGTATCTCACAATCACAACTCTTTGTAATTAATTAATTACCAAAACCCGAATCTATGGATCTATTATTTAATTTGTGAATATTAAATTAAATAATAGATCTGTCATAAATGAAATGTATCAATTAATTATTAAAAGTGTTTATGCCTAAAGTTGATTGGATATATGACTAACACTTACAGTTTCAATTATAAGGTAAGAAATGTCTGGTTGCGCTTAAAAGGTTTACTTATAAGTGAATAAGTTTTAAAATAAATAATTTTTTATTGAACCTAATAAGAAAATAGAAGTTAATTATTTCGATAGAAACGTAACTTACTTTCATAATAACCTTTTTTTACATATACAAGCCAACTTATAAAAATATTTTTAAGTGAACAACTGAATTTCTTATTAAGTAATCTCTTTGTCCCATAAAAATAGATTTGTTTCTATTTTCACAAAGATTAAGAAAACGTAATTAATATAATTAAAAATATAAATTTTTCTTACATTTTTTCCAATATCCCCTTACATTAAATAATTGGTTAATTATTGTGGATAACAAGACATATTAAATAGAAGTATATTAGAAAACTAAAAAATAAATTATACCTTTGACACGGAAATTGACTTATAATTTGTGACATGAAAAATGAAAGCAAGTCTATATTTATGGGATTGAATGAGCAGGTCTCGTCCTGAGGTGAGGTAGATGAGACCTGCGCCTCAGGCCCAAAACTAGAGGAGCCTCATTTTTTGCCCAATTTTTGTTTTTTCCTAAATGAATCCAATGGAAATTTTCATTCTCTCCTTTCCTTCAACTCCACCGTTGTGACTCCATCTCCAGTCTCTCCTTCCTTTTTTTTTTCCTCCAGTTCTTTCCCTTTCCTTCACTCTTTCACAGATCATAATTTTCAAGACTCACATTTCAAAACAGCAGAGAAAAAAATCAGTTGGCCCTTTTTTAACCCTAATCGCGCAAGTCACTAGTCGAGGTCGACTGGTCCTTACCGTGCTTCCATTGGCACTTCTGTCAGACCTTAGATTAACTACAGCCAGTTTGATAACAGTGGTGATGAGTCTGATTATGAGCAGGTAATTATTATTATTTTTTTAGTTATTACTCAACGTACAACTTCGGTCTTCTCTCCTCTGAAGTAGAATCAACATCATCTGAATAACAGAAGCACAAATATTGTAATTAAGAATTCAATTTACACCGTCCTGAAAATAGCACATTTTTACATAATATACGGTGAATTCCAACCCAAAAGGCAAAAATAAGTGATATTTTTTCCACAATTACCTGAATTAAGGGGCTTTTGCTGCGATAATTTGCCTTCTATCTTTCAATTCGGAAAGTGACGGGGAGATTGATGTCGCAAGTTAAAAAAAATCCGAACTCGTTTCGAATCATTCTGGCTTATAATTATTATCTGAAATAATTAATTCTGAATTTCTACATGAAGATGAGAGTTCAAATTGAACAGTGGAAAAATCGTTGATTGAACTTTGCACGATTGCAGTTCCTTTTGTGAATAATTCTAGTGGGTTTTGTGAGATTTAATTAAATAGTTCAGAAAAATTTGCTGAATGGAATTACATTTTCAAGTTCAACTGCTCATTTTTATATTTGAGCTCATTTATAGGTTCTATGTAGGTTTTGATAATCCCTTCCTATTTGGTCATAAAATTCTTGGCATCTCCAGGGTCTAGGGATGGCAACGGGACGGGGCGGGGGAGGTATCCCCCCAAGTAATTCCCCGCCCCATTCCCCGTTTAAGGTGGGACGGGGCGGGGCGGGGTCCTTGCCCAGTTTACTACCCCGTTTAAATTTTTTTGTTTTTTTAGTTTTTGATAATTTATTTTTATTGCCCTCATTCATTAAATTTAGAAAAATAATTTTAGTTGTCATTTTTTATTAGAACTAATGAAATTTTCAATTTAAAGTATTGAATTATAAAAATAAAATAAAACAGGGCGGGGGCCCGTTACCAGTCCCCGCCCTGAACCCGCCTCAGGGCAAAATTCCATGTCCAGTCCTCGCCCCGAATACCCGATTATGCGGGTTATCCCCGCCCCATTCGGTGCGGGATTCCGCGGGTATCGGGTTTGTCAGGTTTTTTTTACCATCCCTACCAGAGTCCTTAAAAATGCTTCAAATGCTCAAATGTCGACACTCTTGGAATTGAAATGATGAGACTTTCACTATGTAGTTTAGCTAAAGTGTTCCGTGTTCATGTTATTGTGAGATGTGATGGTGGAGTTATCAAGGGTGTGATTCTTTAAAATTTTATTTCAGGCTTGTGAGATGTGACAGTGGAATTCTTAAAGGTGTGAATTGTGATTCCATAATTTTCTTTGAAATTCTACTTCTCAAATAACCGATGGCTTGCCCTAACTTATTATTGAATATATTGAAAATGTTTGAAGCATTGTCGACGTATATAACTGTGGTCTAGTCGGCTTATATGAATGGTTATTGTAGGATCAATTGCACAGGCGCACGTACTAACTATAGTGAAAATATTTACGTTGATTTTTCGGGAGCCTAATTTATGGAGTTTGCCTCGGGCCCCAAAAATTACGGGACCGGCCTTGTGAGTGAGTATCAAGAAATATCAAATTGAGAGCTAGATTCAATCTCTCTAGTCAAGATGAGCTATCAGCTTAGTGATAGAGTGCGTCGGTAAACACAAAAATCTCAATTCGAATTGTTCTCATTAATATGTATGCCACCAAACCTTGCAATTGTTCGGACAGCAATTAGGCTATCTGGAATCTATTTATAAGCCCCATATTTGTGAATTCGATTTTGTGCAGTCATTAAATAGTGAAAACAAGGTAATTATTTTGGACATCGATGCTACAAGTCAAGTAAAAGATGATTTCACTAACTTCGACTATATTGAATCTAAATCAAGGACTCCATAATTCGTACAAAAGAATATTGAGGCATTCAAAATTGACATGTTAGTTGTTAGATTCATCTGAAGTCAGAATAAACTTTCCAATCAGTGAAAGTACGTTCCGAAGCAACAAGTGTTGAACTGTTCTGTCAATCCGGTAAAAAACGCTCATTTGATCAAGTCAAGATGGACCTCCAAGTGATCCAACATTCATTTTCAGATCGAAACCAACAAATATGAAGCATCATATTAAATATTCATAACCTGATCAGGTATATTATTCGTAAAAGTATAACAATCTAGCGATTACGTTAATTCGTATAGAAATATTTGAGGCCATTTGATCATTCTGAGTAGCTTCATCAAGTTATGTCATTTGATTCTGCACGTATCGAATCAGTTATGGACATACCACATTCTTTACAGTTACATAGGCTAATAAGTAACTATTGCCTGAATTCTTGCTTCACCGAGTGTCATCCAATATGATTTGATAGAACACCATGCTTTGTCAAGAAAATTAAAAAACAAAAATATACAAATATACTCTAATATAATTTTTTTTATCTATTACTATAAGCCCATATCATATGGGGGAATTTGATTTTGTGTTGTCATCAAATAGTGACTATGCGTTAGTTATTTTAGACGTATAATATTAAAAGTACATTAAAAAATAATATACGAACAACTTATATAAATTTGACTGACATCAAGGACACTATGTCAATACGTAAGAGCATCTCCAACCCATTCGCATTGCACCAAATTTTTGGTACAAATCACCTCCAACTCATTGTACCATTTTGCTCCAAAATGGTTAAATACCTTTTTACCCTTCACTTCCACTTTGCACCAATTTTTGTTAAGGGTATATTTGTCCATTTTGTTATACAATAAAATTTAATTCTAAATTTCATTATTATTAGTAATAAATTTTAATCATTTAATCAAAAATAATTAATTGTGATTACTATTTCGACTTTGTAATATTATGACATTGCTATTCGAAACATATTACACTCTTTTTTTAATATTATAATTTAATATTTTCTTAGTTCTTGTATTTCTATTAATTGTACTACTTTTTTTAAAATTTATTAATGAATTCAATATTTTTGTTAACTAAAAAATATTATTTATTTAATAATTTATGTAGTAATAAAATAAATGAATTCAATATTTTTATTAATTAAACGTAATTATTTATTTAATGATTTATGTAATAATAAAATAAATGAATAAATAATTTTTTAGATAAATAAATTGTTCAGAATTGAAAAAATGAAGAAAATTATTAAACACTATTCATTTAGTGCAACTTTTGGTATAATGGGTTGTAGATTATTTTCAGTTTGGTGCAAAATCGTGCAAAATTACGCAAATTTTGGTGTAGGGTTGGAGATCGTCTTAGAAAGATTATTTTAGACATTCAAGACTTGAGAAATCATTTAACTGTTTAATTCAACTAAAGCAAAAACAAACATTTCATTACGTAAAATTATGTCCCGAAACAACCAAGATTTATTGAGATTATCTTAACAGTGATTCGAGAAGAAACTAAGAGTTTTTGGTAAATCTAAAGGCGTAAAAAAATATACATTAGAAAATCTTAATACTCTTTCTAGCTAGAAAATACAAGTTTTAGATAATCCCTATACGTGTAATACGTTTCAAATTGAACTTTGCCCACAATTTGAGTCAAATTGCCTCTAGCAATTCTAAAAAACACCTTTGAAAAATAAACTAATCGAAGTATATAAGCACCAAGATATGTAGTCTTATATAAGCTCATATCAATCACACACACTATTTCATTGCACAATAGTAATGGCTATGATCAACGTTAATATTCTGAAGCCTATTTCTGTTGGCATTGCCAAAAATGAGCTTCCTAAAATCGCATTTTCTCTAGGTGCAAATACTGCGAGCTTTTCTGTTAAACCTGTACAAAATAGTATTATTGCCAAGCCTTGCGATCAGACTGTGATTAGACGGTCTGGAAACTACAGACCCTCCATGTGGGAGTTCGATTACATTCAGTCATTAAATAGCGAATACGCGGTAATTATCATCATCTGTATAAACTTTAATTTTCCTTCTTTTTTTTTTTTTGCCTGTGAAGGTCTGATGAAAAGTGAATGTAGGGAGAGAGTTACGTTGCACGGGCTTTGGAGCTGAAGATGCAAGTGAAGATGATACTTGATGAAGCAGTAGAGCCACTTGAACAATTGGAATTAATTGATAAGTTACAAAGGCTGGGAATATCTTACCATTTTGAGGATGAAATTAAGCAAATGTTGACAATCATTCACAAAAAATATAGCAAAAATCAGGAGCCAAAGATTAAGGATCTATATGCTACAGCTTTGGAATTCAGATTACTAAGACAACATGGCTTCATTGTTTCTCAAGGTGCAAGAAAAATAACATAGAATCCTTCATTTCTTCTGATGATTTTTATTTCTTATTTTGGACAACTTACAGTCTAATCATACGATAGTGGAAATTCGAATATTTTTTCAGCGACTATAGAGAATTCCGTATATAGGCCGTCGTTGTATTCCTACAACTTGATCTAATTTTGAATTGAGGAAATTCTTATTCATTATACTAAAACCTGATGGGGAAAATATAATATTTTTACTTGTTTGTTTGATTGCAGAGGTGTTTAATTGTTTCAAGAATGAGAAGGGTGATTTCAACCCAATCCTTTGCAATGACACGAAAGGATTGCTACAATTGTATGAAGCTTCATTCCTGTCAACAGAAGGTGAAACTACCCTGGAAATTGCTCGAGAATTCACCATGAAACATCTTAAAGATCAGCCAAGTGTTGATCAAGATTCCGGTCTATTGGTGCACCACGCCTTGGAGCTCCCGCTGCATTGGACCATACGTCGAGCAGAGGCGTGGTGGTTCATAAACGTATATGGGGAAAGATCAGACACGAATCCAATTCTTCTTGAGTTTTCTATCCTGAATTTCAACATTGTTCAAACAACCTATCAGCAGGAGTTGAAGAATGTCTCCAGGTATATATGATAGACTAAATACATAGTATTTTGAACTCCAAAGGTTACGATTCTGTGGGTTTTTTCTTGTCTATAAACAGGTGGTGGAAAAGAACAGGTCTAGCTGAAAAGTTGCCATTTGTGAGGGATAGGCTGGTGGAATGTTTCTTTTGGAATACCGGATTTCTATTTGAACCTCAATATGGATTGTTTCGAACTGTGTCAACGAAGGTCAATGTTATAATAACAATCATAGACGATATATATGATGTGTACGGAACGTTAGAAGAATTGGAGCTTTTTACGGACGCAGTTGAGAGGTTAGTATCGTCTTTATTTACACAACAATTAGCATGAAAAACAAAGCACTATAACTCATAATCATTCGTTTGTGCATTTCGAAACTTTATTGTAATTATTTTTGGGTTAAAAATTTGCAGATGGGATGTCGATGCAATCGAGCAGCTTCCAGAATACATGCAAATTTGTTACCTAGCACTCTACAACTTCGTCAATGAACTGGCTTACGACATTCTCAAAGAAAAAGGGCTCGTGATTATTCCATATTTAAGAAAAGCGGTATCACTTATTTGCTTTATAGAGATCCATTCCTGGATCATTTATGTGTTATCTTATGTCATGGTGCATTCTTAGCTTAGCATGACTGATGCAGTTCTATCCTACAACTAAAATAAGAAAGTTTAGTCTTTAGTTAGTATTAGGACTTTTAATTTTCGTAATTATCTTTTAATTTTTATTATTATCTGGAGTTTAGTTGCTATTAAGATTTTAGTTACTACTTTAAATATGGGTTGTAAGCCATAATGGCCATTAGTTGATTTTGAATTGAAATTTGAATTGTTGAGATTTTCTTCAATTTCTTAAATTCTCGTTATTTGATATAATCAACGAGTCCAATTCTCTATATTCATGCGCGAATCAAAGAGTTGTTGTTACCTAAATTTCTAGTATTCTTATGAATCAACAGAAACTAGATGATTATGTTACGGTATTCGCTTGGAATCAATACAACTTCAATGATTTTTTGTATATCGCTTCTGCCCGTGCTACACCAATGATCCTCTTGAATTTCTTTATTATTTCCATAAACATATCTATCATTATTAATAGTAATCCCACCAATCTTATTACTTTTTAGGACTTCTTTTTTTTTTTTCTTTTTTATCCAATGGAAGGACGGATTACAGTAACCGTTGTATTTGTTTAAAACATAATTCCAAGTATAATAAATACTGTTTGTATGTCTAATGTCACAGTGGACAGATACGTGCAAATCATACTTACAAGAGGCGAAGTGGTATTCAATTGAATACACACCAACCCTAGAAGAGTATATGGACAATGCATGGATTTCAATATCAGCTCATACAATACTGGTACATGGTTTTTTCACAGCTTCCAATCGGATAGAGGAGGAGTCGCTTAAATACTTGGAGAAATATCACTATATAATTCGCTGGTCGTCGATGATTTTACGCCTTGCTGATGATTTAGGAACTTCATCGGTACGTATGTAGCAGATCAAGATTTAGGGTATAATTTTCATTTTACCTGCTCATATGGTGTGGTGTAACGTTTTTCATTTTTGTTTGTTTCATCTTGAAAGGCTAACTAATGTGGAATTTATCTCTTAACATTTTCCAACAAGATGATGGCTTGTTTCAACAGACCAATCTTGAAATTCATGTACTCATTTTTTAGTCATAATTGGATCGAATTGTTCGTTGAAATTTAAAGGGCTCTGTATCATATTAAGACTTGGGTTTTATTTTAAAATGTCTAATATTATTCAGAGGAGTAGCCCGATCCCTTATATGTTAGTCTATAATTTAATATTTAATCGACATGGAATTTATTCCTTAATATTTGTTTCTGTCCAACCTAGCATTACTCCAGTCATTTTTTATTTTTTTATTTTATTTCCAGCTTACAGTTACTCTTTTATACCCTTTCAGCTAACAGATTTTTATCCATTTTCCGGAAACCAGGATGAGTTAAAGAGAGGTGACACTCCTAAGTCGATACAATGTTACATGAAAGAAACTGGTGCTTCCGAAGACGATGCACGCAAACACATACATTTTCTGATATCTGAGACATGGAAAAAAATGAACAAGGAAGGAGATGCAGATTGTCCGTTCTCACAAACTTTTATTGAAATGGCAAAGAATGTTGGTAGAATGTCACAATACATGTACCAGCATGGAGATGGCCATGGCATGTTAAATTCTGAAACTAAGGATCGCATCTCGGCTTTAGTCTTTGAGCCGATCCCCTTGGCATAGGGTTTTATATTACTCAATGAAGAATCCCACATTTATACACATACATCGTGAGCCATGTTAAATAAAAGTACACGTGGATATTAAATATGTTCACTATGTTCATTTATCTTCCTTTGTAGCACGTGTTATCTATGATTTATAAGATGATATTTTCATGTTCATAAGTTTTTTTTTTTTTCAAGGTAAAATGTTAAAGTTGAAACCCATGGAATTCTTGATATATATGTAGGACAAAAGATTAAAGGTCCGTCCATTATGGGTAAAAAGAACTTATCGATGGTAACACATGCAAGACCTATTGGGTGCGGAAGCTAGGTGTTCATGAAATCTTCAATTTCATTGATTAATTTTACACGACTCACACTATATATTATTTTTTTACACAACAATTCTACCTCTAATTAGAGTTTACAAGAGACTATTCTAGATACGTTGGATAATACAAGTCATTCAAACCAATAATCAAGACTTGTTATTTTCCGAAAGATGAGACTTCATCTTCTCAAGCCAAGACTTCAATTTTCTATGCTCATAATTCAAGTTACGTATGGTCTTTAATGTGGTGGTCTCCAATGTCATTGAGTATTACAAATTATCAGCGGACTTTAACAAGAACACAACTTTTAAAGTATACCATACGGCAGCAAAAGATGTTTTTGATTTTATCCCACAAGTGAAGGATCATTAACAAGTATTATAATCGTGAGTAGAAAGTTAATAAATATAAATGCTAGCCTACATACCAAAAAAAAATAAAAATAAAAAATCTTCAAATATAAATTTTATTATACATTAGAAAATCTTATTGGTCATTCTAGATAGAAAATACAATTTTTAGGTAATCCCAATACGTGTTATATAAGTTGCATTGAATGTCTTCTGATTGAACTTTGCTTCCTGCCGACAATTTGAGTCAAAAGGCCTCTTGCAATTTTAAAAACACCTTTGAAAATAAACTAATCAAAGAATATAAGCGCCAGCATATATTTTTAAGCGATAAAATCTCGTATCGAATAAAAATAATAAAATTATAGACTAACTTATAAAGTTTGGCCGACTCATTTTACCAAAGTTAATCTTTTAAGATGAAATCTCAAATCTTAACATATATAGTCTTATATGATGTAATATCAATCCCACACACTGTCTTATTGCAAGATATACTCTTAACTAGTAGTAGAAAAACAAAATTCAATAGCTATGATCGACATGAATATTCTGAAGCCCATTTTTGTTTGCACTGCCAAAAATCACATTTTCTCTAAGTGCAAATACTACTAGCTTTTCTGTTAATACTTTACAAATTAGGATCTTTGCCAAGCCTCGCAATCAGACTGAGATTAGGCGGTCCGGAAACTACATTTTCATCCGCAGTAATTATCATCATCTGTATAAACTTTAATTTTCCTCTCTTTTTTTTCCAATAAAGGTCCGATGAGAAACGGTTGCAAGGGCTTTCGAACTGAAGATGCAAGCGAAGTTGATGCTTGATGAAGCAGTAGAGCCACTTGACCCATTGGAATTATTGATAATTTACAAAGGCTGGGAATATCTGATGCAGGAGGATCCAAGTAAGAGGATGTCGAGTTCTCTGATAGCTTGTTGATAGTTGGCGGATCAGCGCAAAAATGGCAAGAAATCAACAATCTTTCCTAATAGAGGCCGTTTTTTGGACACGTTTCGGTAATTTGGCCATAATTTTGGCTACGATTGTCAGAATCGCGCTCATGACCCCAATTCGAAAAGCTTTTATCGACGCGCACATCGTGGTCACCCAGCTTTGCTCGGTGCGCATCAATTTCGAGGGCAAAATCAACTGTTTTTCCTTTCGAATCCTCAATTTTAGTTATTTTTTGCCTTTTTTAGTAATATTTCGTTTACCTTTTTAACGTAGATTACGAACTCGATTCGAGCCCGATTTTTGGGATATTATTTCTCTTGTTATATATTTTCTTTTGGTATTAATATTGAGATTTTGCTATTTTTGATAAAATTCCGATAATTATGATTTTTTTTTTAGCTATTTAACCTGGCTTGTAGATTATTTTCGCATATGGGATGAATAATAAAGACTTTTCTTGTTTTCTTGACGTTTTTTTTTGCATTCTTCTCTGTTAATTAACAGTCAAACTTCTTCCTGCAGAATAATCATTATTCTGTTCGGCGTTAATATGTTACCAATTTGAGGATGAAATTAAGCAAATGTTGACAATCATTAACAAAAAATATAGCAAAAATCTTGAGTCAAAGATTTAGGATCTATCTAGCCCCGAAGTCCAGCACGGGCGGCCGACGATCATTGACTGTTGATCGCAACGACATGAATGACGATATTGATTATTAATTATTATTAAATAATATTAAAAATTGTTCGATAAATATATAAATACACTAAAACGTAGGATGATATAATATGAAAATATATTCTAATACAACCCAAAATAATAATAATAATTATAATAATAATAATAATACAACTTCACTTCGTAATTGTACACTCTGATAATTGGAATCTCTATTGTCTCATATTTTGAAAGCGCTACAAGATTATCTCATTATCAATTTAAAAAAATAAAACTTCTTGCTCAATGTACACTA
>CAIGRP010071406.1:0-14215 GCA_903798385.1 Fraxinus cuspidata | reverse complement strand
TTCCCACGTCCAATTTCGGAGCGACCATCACCATTGATCTACCTTTACGTGTTGGAATTTGGCTTACGTGAGTACGAGTGGGCCCGTCATCTGTTGGCAACATTTTTTGAAGTAAACAATTGGTATCACACATTGTCATTATCATCCACTACCTCTTCACCAAATTAGCACAATCAATTTACAATGATGAAAATCGTGTTGTGTAATCGTAAAAAAAAAATATCTATTTTTTTTTTTTGTTTTTTCTTGGTTTCGTCTTTTCCTTTTCAAATTGTTTTCAGAGAAATTTAATGAACTACAGAAATATTTGTGTTCAAAATGATCGTGTGTATCACACGTGACTTTTAGACGGTTATGTTCAAGAGCAATATCAAGAAAATTAGGGACTAAATTCATCCAAGAAATGATAATTGGAAGATGCAGCTATACATTTCCCTAAAAATGATGCGCATTTAGAAAAAAATATAATAAATTGAGTTATTTTTCATCCTGTTAGGTTAGGTGTTTATTCGAAAATTTAGGACGACGATATCATTAGCAACAGGATAAATTTTGTTGGTTTATTTACTCATTTATTTTTAAACTTTTTGCCTCGAGATAACGTATTTTTATATGAGAACTTTAATCTACACGTTATTTTCTTCGACTATCCAATCATACACTATTCTCTTGATCTGTCAAATGGGTATTACCGATAATTAGCAGCACACGCCTTCATTATCATCCATTACCTCTTCACCGCATTATTTTGACTCTTTAGTCAAGCTTACATTTGTCAAGTAAATATTTTATCATCTACCAACCTATTACCTCATAACACGAATCATGGAAGTTCTAATGGTTAAAAAAGTTTCACGGCCGACACTATGAGTCCAATAGTGGAACTATTTTTGCCCCTTACAACGACTCGAGTTATTCCTAGCTTAAAGCCAACCTTCTACCATTTTTAATATATTAACGACTCACTGCATATTTCACTATCAAAATTTACTCGCGTGAACACTTGTGCTTGTCATTTCTTATGGGCATTTAGGCTCGTAAAATGTTGCAACGTTTCTATGTTGGTTCTTCATTCAAGTAAAATCATCTGTGAGTCTATGACTTGCTGAAAGGGACATCATAGAATATTCAATCCCACAATATTGACAAAATATTGACTTCTTGCCTCAATTCAGCTACTTGTAATAAAACCTCGATAAATTGATACATTCGATGAAATAATACATTTTTCATTCCTACTAGGACCAACGGGCTAAATTAAGCTATACATTATATCAAGATCCTTACCGTACTACTTAGAACGTAAATTAATATGACATTAAATGTTTACAAATAGAATAGTAACTTTCATTTGATGTAACTGAATTTTCAATGAAGTGTCGATTAAGTCAATAAAATTTAAATTGTTTCAATTGGGTATTCAACTTCAAGTTAATTTCAATTGTTTTACTAAAATTTTAACTTAAATTCAATTTATAGCACTTTGTCACCTGTCTTTCTGTCTCCCAAATTAATGTATACCACACTAAACTTACATAATGTAATCTTTAATTTTACCATTTTCATCTATAGGGCAACACATAGTAATGAAGGATCACTTCCGGCATGATGCCAACTAAATAACTTCCATTGGGAGATGATATGTGACGACACATATAGAGTAATGAAATTTGAAATTTAATATGATCACCCAATTAAGACAAACTAAAATTCGATAACCCAATTAAGATTTCGCTTAAAGTTTAGTTATTGCGGAACTTATCCAAATAGAATAATACACAAAGCGTACGAGTAAACATTTTTCTCTTTTGGAAAAAGTAGTCTCATTAATTTTATTTGGATACAATATTTTGACATAATTTTTTTAAAATTTATCATAAATTAAAATTCACCTATAATATTGAGATTGCGGCATAGAAGGAATAAGAAAAGGCTTTTTTAAATTTAAAACGGATCAATCGATCCGATCTACGAATTTTGAACCTTTCAACTTCGTGACATTGTGAAAAAGGCCTCGCACAAGCTAATGTTTTTCTTCCAAAACGAATTTGTGCATAAGTTTTGGTAGATTAAACATTTCGACGTGCTAAAGATCAAAGGCTTGAGACGCTAATATCACAAGGTTGGAAAGTTTTTGGGACCCAGGAGGAATTTTCCCTTTTCTTGGCCCCAAAGCAATTAGTAATTAGCCTATTAATTTGTACACCTTTTATATTTTTGACAAAATTTATGGACCTTTTACATCCTATTTGTCTCCAATTATTTCATTTTATTATAGTAAATTTTTTAAGAATGTTTTTTGTTTTTGAATTTACGTGTTATATTATTTTATTGGAAAATGCGCGATATATTGAAAATGAGTGAAAAATAAATTTTAATTCAAAGAGACAAACGATGGCTTACTGCGATGCATTCTAGGACATTTTCGTACTGCTAGCACAGGACGCCGTCTATAATTTTCACTTTGGCCTTTTACCAAGTACGTAAGTACAACTGCTTAAATTCATATAAATCGAAAACCCCATCTCAACTCTCTCCTTCTTGCCCTACAAAAAAGTTGAATCCGCCATGGCGTTCCCATACATGGAAGCCGTCGTCGGTATGTTTTTCTTTATCCATTACATGTATACATATTACGCATATAAAATTATTACCCCTTTTCCGTTGATATTTCCTCTTTATTTATTTATTTTGGAAACGTAACTCGTTGGTGGCTGGAATTCGCGTTCTTCTATTGTTGGTATTTTATTTGTTATTATCGTGCTCGAATGGGTATGTTATATATGAGTGGAAGTGGGTGTTAGGGTTCTGAGTACATTGATTATGAACCGAGTGATAGCTCTTACAATTCTATTATTTTGAACTGTT
The DNA here is from genome assembly GCA_903798385.1 of Fraxinus cuspidata. Classification (NCBI taxonomy): domain Eukaryota; kingdom Viridiplantae; phylum Streptophyta; class Magnoliopsida; order Lamiales; family Oleaceae; genus Fraxinus; species Fraxinus cuspidata. The sequence continues at coordinate 11,347 of CAIGRP010071406.1, read as the reverse complement.
TTAATGATACCAGAGTATCTCTTATCCAAAATCTGTAGTCGGGGCAGTCTCCTCGAATCCGTTCCGGCAAGATGTTTGTGATACATGAAAATGATCAGGTCTTAATCATCAATAATGTTAATCTTGGTTGACCCAAATAGTTTTGTTCCTAACATTTAAACCAAGTCCTTCTAAACGTGTTACTATTATTTTGTGTCTCCAGCCTTCAAGTTAGATTACCGATCTTCAAATTTGCTAATTGAACATTTTGATTGTATTAGTGACCTGTCAGGAAAAAAGATATGTGAAGAAATCCAATTTTCTCCATTCATTTATTTGAGATTTTCCTTTCTCTTTGGCCCCACCCACTTTTTTTGGGTCTTTGGAGGTGAGTACAGGTTGAATTTTAAAAAAAAGGTAGCTAACTTTGGCCTCTGTCTGAATTGTAAAAAATTCCTGCATGGTATACATTATGTGGGATGTGAAATTGGCACTTTCAACACTTTTTCTGCATTTATTTCCGGACTTTGTCAAGATCATGGTATTTTTATATAACTTGTGATTGTTGATTGAATGTACAATTTTGGTAATATAATCTGATGTTTGCTTTTATAATTCCTCTCTTCTATTGTTTTTAATTCAAATTTACCTGTTTACCGCACCACATTTGTTGTCTGACTGCTTGTTTCTCTCTCTCATTCTCTCTCTTTTTCTGGCTTGGAGAATATACACTAATATAATAATTGCGCTGATTTGCTGTTCTATATCTGGTTTCACTTCCTTTTTCGCCACTAATTTGGCTTTGGAACATTTCAGGCTTTATGATATTTGTGTATATTTTTGAGACTTACCTTGATTTGCGGCAACATGCTGCTCTCAAGTTACCAACTCTTCCAAAACCTTTGATGGGAGTAATTAGCCAAGAGAAGTTTGAAAAATCTCGTGCCTATAGTCTTGATAAAAGGTTGATTATTGCTACTTTTGTTCGAAATGTTTTTCAAGTTCTGGTTTTTTCCAGCATGTATTTTCCAACTAACAACAAGTCTCTTTGTTATTGATTTTTATTTCTGAAATTCAGCTATTTTCATTTTGTTCACGAGCTTGTAACCATACTTATGGAATCTGCAATTCTTTACTTCGGGATATTGCCATGGTTTTGGAAGGTAACTGCTTCTGTGTTTCTTGGAGCTCCTCTGTTTAAGAACTCTCTGTTGATTTCTCCTTTTATTCTCTGATTGTAGAGGTCAGGAGACTTTTTGGTACATTTTGGTCTCAATGCAGAAAATGAGATATTCCACACACTTGCATTTTTAGCAGGCGTTATGTTATGGTCACAGGTGCGTATACATGTCTTTTTATTTGCTTAGAAAGTTATATTTTTTTCTCATTTGCAGGGGTTGGTCACAGTTACTGGATCAGATGGTCTGTCTTTGTGTTTTGTGAATTTGCTTTGCCTTGAGAATGATAAATCAACTTCAAACTAGCATTAAGTCATTTTGTAATTTTTGAAAGAGGTTTTGCGGCTTTTGCCTGATAAATCTTGATGTTATCTTTTCCAAATTTTGAAATTTGATTATTGTGTTGCATACTTCAATTTTTTTGGTCACTGCTTCAGTTATAAAGGGCTCTGAAGCATTTCAGAAGCTGGATGCTTTCACGAGCATTCATCAGGTTAAAAAATAAGATCTGTAGAAGTTCTTCTTGTGCTATAGAGAGGCAATATAATTTTTAAATCACATATTGTGCGTCATTATCTGAAGGTAAATTATGATCTCTATCATGGCCAATAGCATAAGATCACTTGCAATTTCTTGCCGGATGTACAGTTGTGACATCATGTTATCTAGGATACTAGGAACACAAGCATTTGTCACAATACAATGGATTTAAGTATCTTGTATATGAACATCTGGTATTGACGGTTGTTTTAAATCCTTCCACAGATAACAGATTTGCCATTTTCTCTGTACTCAACTTTTGTAATCGAGGCTCGCCATGGTTTCAACAAGGTATTTACTGACTCTTTGTGCCATATTTAGTATTATGAGAACTTTTCTGGCATGTTGTTTCTTTATATCCTGTCTCCCTAATGATCAACTTATTTCTTTGAAACTTGAATTTTCTTTTTACAGCAAACAATATGGTTATTCTTTAGAGACATGATAAAGGGGATTGTCTTAGCTATGGTGATTGGTCCACCTATTGTAGCTGCCATAATTGTAATAGTACAGGTACATTTTCTCTGTAATAAATCTGCTAATGGTAATAGTTATTTATGCATCAACTTGATATTTTTGCTACATTTTTAATTACATTTTATATTTTGATTTCTTCTCGTTAAAGTTCTCAACATTTGTAGACTGGGAATAATCACTTCAGCAATTATTGACAGAAAGAAAGAGATTAATCATTTACGTGAATGGTAATGTCTTTTGGTTGCAGAAAGGAGGTCCCTACTTGGCCATATATCTGTGGGCTTTTATGCTTGTTCTGTCTCTTGTCATGATGACAGTTTACCCAATTTTGATTGCTCCGCTTTTCAACAAATTCACGCCGGTAGGTTGGGTTATCTAATTATTTTTAACTTTGTGGAAAAATTTGGCATTCTATCTTAACTAGCCAATAAGTGGAAAAGTTGTGTATTATTTGTGGCTGACTTCATCATCTCTGATACCTTTTTGGATTGCTCTTTGGCCAACAAATAGCTCCCAGATGGAGAGCTTAGGGTCAAAATTGAGAATCTTTCTTCGTCTCTCAAATTTCCCTTGAAGAAGCTGTTTGTTATTGATGGATCCACAAGGTCAAGCCATAGCAATGTAAGGATTTTTCTTTGTATATCGTGATTGTTTCCCAGCTTTCTTTTAATGGGTGCGTTTTATTTGAATTTTTATAGACATGTAAAGTAGATCATCTCTCTTATTTATATCTTGGATTGTTTGCAGTGCAATAAATAAGGTCTTTATGACGATGTGAATCTGCTCTTAGCCAAATGGTGTTACAAGTGTAGGATAATATCTGCTTTGATTCTTTACTTCGAATAAGCGTTGAAAGGAGTGGCTTTTTTCCCTTTCTTTTATCATCCTCTTTTTTAACCTTTTGAACAAGAGTTTTTTTATCTTATTTTTGGACTCCAACAAAAGAAGCCTTATTCCATATAAATGTAGAATCTGCAATAATTGTAGCCTTATCTGGTTTGTGGTGTTATGAGGAACAAAGCTTGTAAATCAAACCCCCTCCCCCCAACCTCCACAAGAAAAAAAGGGAAGAAAGAATACTAAAAAGAATGACTTAGTTTCAGAACCCATTGATTGCTGCAACTTATAAACCTGTGGCACTTGTCTTCTTACGTCTATTAGCACCAGACTTTAATATGGGGCAGATTAGTTTTTGGCTTTTGTTTTATATGGTCTGCACGTATGTAGAGCAATTGACTTCTAGATCCATGGCCTTGCACCTTACATTATATATTCGACCATGCAAGATATATGAAGAATAAAATAAAAGAAAAAATGCTACATTTTTTTGTAAAAGTTGATAGTCTTTCTAAATTAGAATGAGTTGTCCCCGTTTTATGGAAGAGTAATGCTATATGTACAAACTGTGGATGATCCCCATGTGAGGCGGCATTAAATGGTTAGGCCAATAATCTAGGTCTCATATCCACAACTTTGTACATATTGTATTGTTCTCTATGGAATTAGCAACCCCCTCTTCTACAAGCCAACATAAAACACCACCAGCACCTCTCATGTTCCATATCTTGCATGGTTGTCAAGGAATCTGATGACTTGTTTTAAAGTCATTGATCCTGAAGCAGTGAGTTCTAAACATTGTGAGCCATAAAAATAGAAAGCTCAATTTATTGTTGTTCTTACTAGTGTTCTGTATTAGTAAGAACTGTCCGCAATCAATTTTGACTATGGGCTATTAGTTGCTGTTAGGACTTGGCCTAAAAGTAAAATTTATTCTTCATGGTGCATATTTTCTGTTGGTCTAAAAAAAATTGTATTCAATTCAACGAAGAGGTCGTCAACATGCGATAGGATGACCTGAAATGAAGAGGTGAGATGTAGTATGCTATTACTGAGTACATGGTGAGTATGATTCTAGCAGTCAAGGACAAGTAATTCCCACTTCCACGTGATGACCTGAAATTAGATTTGAAATCTAGTACTCTGCTATTGAGTATATGATATGATTCTGAACTGTTGTAAGTATTCATAATGTCACACATCGAGATATATGGCTGTTGAAGAGGGAATCAAATGGATCTGGAACTGACCCTATCACAATTGAGTGAACTCACCTTTACAATTGTGACAATATCCATGTTTCTTGGCCTATTCAAGAGGAGAAGGTTTTTCTTGTTTCTCACTGTCGATGCATTATGTTTTAATATCTGTTTCCTCTTTAACTTTGGCCTTTTTGAAATGTTTCCTATTTGGCTCTCCTCGTGCACCTATTGCTTCTGACTTATCTAAATCCCGCATTTCCATAGGCATACATGTACGGATTTTTCAACAATAAGCGCATTGTCCTTTACGACACATTGATTCAGCAGGTATGGAAGCGCTGTCGCTCTGTACTTGGAAATATGATCTTCATTTCCTTTTATTATGCTTCTTGATTAAATTGGTGAAGATATTACCTGTTTAAAAATAGCTTAAGGAATATCCTTTTTAATCCCATGCTTTTCTTTTTTAAAATAAAAATCTTCAATTCTTCTGTTGCTTTTCACTTATTGACTGATGTTATGCAGTGCAAAAAAGATGAGGAAGTTGTTGCCGTAATTGCACATGAACTGGGTCACTGGAAGCTTAATCATACAATGTACTCCTTCATTGCAGTTCAGGTATGTTAGTCAATTTCTAGCAGGCAGAATAAAATTACTTATTTGGGTATATAGAGTGGTGAGCCGAATGTTGTTGCTGTTCTCGTTGTGCGCTAAAAAATATTGCATTTTTCATGTATACTCTGAATGATTATGGTCTAGCTATATATTTTATGGAAAGTGTGTGAGAACTTAAATGGGTGTCTGCTTGTCTTATTGGAAATCTTTATAGGTCCTTAATAGTTACTCTTTTGGCGTAAAGTTCTGATGCTAGATTTGTATGTTTGAATTTCTGTTCAATATTAGTTAAAATGGTACATCATATACTTGGTTGAATGACATTTTCCAATTGTTTCCTTATCTGTTGATCTTAACTTTATTTATTATTTTTCATATCAGTAAATCTCATCCTGTAAATACATTGATAATGGTGGAATAGGCCTAATTATTATCCAACGAGTTAAAATGCTTTTCATGTTCCTGGAACATTCTCTGAAATTTTTAATTTTACTTTCCTTTGGAACATAACTTGATGGTGGTAAGTAGAATCGTTAAGAGCTCTTACTTATATAATTTTTGTAAATTGGACTACTTAGTGATCTGTTGTGAGGTTGATGATTGTAAAGTCTGGTTACCATGGTTGAATTGTTAACGCAATCATATTTTGAGATTATTTGGTGGCACTATAAAAAAATTGAATGAGAAAAATAAGATGTAATTATGGTCTAAGGTACTTTTCACTAATATTGCTGTAGCTTCAGTACCTGCCTCGTGTTGTGCTTATTTATATCAAGACTATCTGGCTTTTGAAAATATGAACTTATATTATTGTGCTATTTATGGAAGTATTTCATCATATCCAGTCTTTCTGATGGTCCGTTTGAGCCCTCCAGGCTAGGTATGCTGGAAAGAGTAGTTGGTTGTGAGCAACTGTGTTGGAATAGTAATTAAAGTTTCTGGAATAACCGTGGATTCTTATGCTTAATAAATTGAATAAAAGCTTTTCATTGGAAATGTGGCTGATATTTATACTTTCAATTCTGACCGTGCTCTTATCCAAATGCAGATCCTCACATTTTTGCAGTTTGGAGGGTACACGCTTGTAAGGAACTCAAAAGACCTCTTTCAGAGTTTTGGGTTTGATACACAACCTGTTCTAATTGGACTTATCCTATTTCAGGTATTAATACGGTATAGTTAAACTTTCAGCTTGTTCTAAAAAAATTAAGTTGAACACCTATTGGCTAGTCTTATTATTTTCCTTGAATGCCCTACTAGGAGCTAGATTTAGTAGTTGGGCAGCTTGTCATTTCCGCAATAAGCAATAATTGGCAAGTCACGTGAAACACCTGTGGCATATGTGCACATTTACATTAGAACATAACATCTTCGATGCTGGTGTTATGACTATGATTTGGTTTTTATGACTGGTGTTTTCAGTGGACTCCGCAAGTATTAATTGATCGTTTCAAATGATGCTATATTACAAAATTATTACTGTTTTATTGCTATTAATATGTAGTTATCATAGAACTTTCATGTCTTTATGGAGTGAGGAAAGCAATAATTTTCATGACTACGTTAATCCTGTTGATGTCGGTCGCAGCACACCGTGACACCTCTCCAACATCTCGTGAACTTTGTTCTTAATCTTGTAAGCCGAGCATTTGAATTCCAGGTAACCGTAACCCTCTGATGAGTACCATAGTTTCTGATTTTTAATTTTTTGTACTAGACCATTTTCAAACTCTGACTAATCAATTTTCGCATCTTTTTTGTTTCTCAAAGGCTGATGCTTTTGCCAAGAAGCTTGGATATGGATCGGCACTTCGCGCTGGTCTAGTGAAACTGCAGGTGATTTGTCTTTTGCTTTCCCCATGTGTTTTGAAATATTGAATATTCTGCTTTATTTTTTTTGCTATTCAAAATGGTTATCGTGGAATCTCCGTATATCTCATTTTCTAAATTCAATTATAACGGTGTAAATTCTCTACTTACAATGAACACGTGAAAGCTGGTGATGCGAACACATGCAACATGTTTGGTAACAGTTGAGGACAGTAGTAGACAATAAAATGGCAAGATGTTTAACATTTTTTCTTTCTTAATATTGTGATTAGTGTCCAATCCCACCTTACCAAGCATGTCGATAAGCTTCCATTTGAGCTCCATTCTCTAAAAACTTTTTTTTCTCAAACTCATTTTCAACTACACATTTTCCCAATAAAATAATTTTGCACATAAATCCAAATTTTTTCCCCTACTCTTTAACCACACGTACTAAAAAAATGATTATTACAAAATTTATTTTCTCAAAAAATGGTGCTCAAACAGAGCCTTAAGGCTATCCATATTTAAGTGGTTTATTATTTTTATAGATTTCTTCTTTAGTTTTCTCTATTGACCAAAGTTAGAAATAAATAGGTTACTTATTTTGACATGAAGATAGAAGTTACTTCAAAATAAGAAACTTTTTTTTTACTTAAAAGTGAGAAAAATGTAAGCCATCCAAAAGTTGGGAAATAAATAGTTAGTCAAAAGGATCTTTTTCTTAAAATTAAGTTTAGCAAAAGATGCTCATGTCGAAATTGCTACATTTACCAACTCTTTGGTTGTTCGACAGGAAGAGAACCTTTCAGCCATGAACACCGACCCCTGGTATTCTGCATACCACTATTCTCATCCTCCTCTGGTCGAAAGATTAGCTGCAATTGATGAACCCGATAAAAAGGCAGATTGATTGAGGACTTTGGGCACACTGAAAATGAGTATGATTTAGTGATTTTGCAGTTCGTACTGGACCACTGTAATAATGAGAATTTTATCTGTAGTTTGTTATTTGATGTCATGTCTTGTTTACAATTTTCTGTTTCGTCGTGTAAAAAATCGTATCCTAGATTAAAGGGATAAGTTTGAAGGGTAAAGAAATAGCACAATGAAACAAATTTACCTGTGTTAAAAGACTATAAACCTGTTTGACATTAAAATGACTATAAGTAGACATTTTTATGTTCTGTATGAAATCATGAAAGGTTGTATTGCGGATTTTCGATTGATTAAAAAAGAGTAAATCATTCCGTGTTTTACATTTTGAGAAACTATTGTTTGATCGATATGTGAAGGCCTGCTAAGAATTTTTTGGATTCTGGTTCTTGCATCACTGATCAGCACCCAAAAAACTGACATCCGTGTCTTCATGAATTCATTATTTTTCCTTTTCTTTTTAATTGAAACACGTCGAAGTTTAGGTGCGATGTTTAGGCCTCCACCTAGACCGGTTGGGGGTGGTGTTTGGCTTACCCCGACTTGACGAGTTATTGATAGTGTTTTTCAAAAGTGTAAAGCGTGATTAGATGGCAAGGACATGCTTCAAGCGTCAGCAAGGCCAAGGTGAAGCTTAGACAGCTCCTAGCCCTGTTTGAGTTCCTCGAAAATTCACTTTGGAGGTCAAGGCTCCCTTGGTTGAGCATGCTATGACGGTTTCTTTCATTATTTTGATATGAATGTATGGACGAGCGGATGCAGCAACTTGAAAAGACCATTTCATTTCTTTCTACTGGCTAAGGTGAAATTAAGAGACCAAAAGTGAATTCGTGTGGAGAATGACGTACATGTTTGAAAATTGAACACAATGATAGATTGAAGAAAAAGAAGTCTTGGATTGTATGTAGAATACTATTGTCCAATGGAGGAAAAATGAAGGTGGTGGTGTTGGTGAAACAGAAACCCATGACCCCACCTTCGAATTTGAAAGAAACGCACATGAACCAATCTGTTATATGAAATCATCGTGGTCATATTTATTTAGCCTCTATTTGTCGTAGATTAAAATCAGATTGTTAATAAATTTTGATAAAAATGGATGAAATGTCCGATTGAAAAGTTGTGGATCCCATGAAATGTATGGTTAAAATTAATTGTTGATTTTGACTTGAGATTAAAATCAAATTTTAATTAGAAACAAATAAGACTTAATATTTTACTTTAAAAGAGTCTTAGAGGGGCATGTCCTTGCTAATTATTTAATATTATAGGTGTTAGTGAGTGAGGGAGTATTATCTAGAAATTAGTCAAAACAATTTCAGGTATCTTGTATCTCTATCTAAAGAGTTAAAAAGAAAAGAAATGAAATGTAGTAAAGAAGTTATTTGGTATTTATGTTTTTGGATATTTGGTTATCTGGGAACTAGATTTAGAGGTCAAAACACTTTCAATCAATCGAGCTAGCTATAATTATTTCTTTTGATGTTTTAATACAAATGTGTCGAATCATTTCTAATGAAGATAAATAATGTTACTCATCTAAATTTGGTCCGAATATGAGAAAATACTTTACCCTAGCCCATCTATTTCCTAATTTATAGGGAAATTATAATTTAGATAGATTATACAATGAATAGATATTTGGTCCGTCTCCAACTAGGTATAGACATTGACTCCCAATTTTTCCCATCCAAACAAGCCTCTATACCTCAGAATCTTGGAACGGCCCAATTCGGCCGACTATTATCCTATTAAATTTCAAAAATAAAAAAAACTCAACCAATCATATTCGAACACGTGTCCACATTCAGCTGCCATTTTCCTACCCTCTTTCTCGTCTTCTAGCAGCCTCATACACACCATTTCCTGGAAAATCACGAATCTTCTCATAGTGGGTGTTTGGAGGAGATTAAAATTAGATTTTTAGTAAATTGTGATAGAAGTTTATAAAACGTGGTGTTGAAAAGTTGTGTGACCCATAAAAGATGTGGTTAATATTGATTGTTTGACTTTGACTTAAATTAAAATCTGATTTTTAATCCTGAAACAAACAGGGTTATAAGCTTTTTATGACTTTTGGCGTTCTTCCTTCCAGGTAAAAATCTGTCTCTACAGACGATTATATATGTATGCATGTCTATCCATACACGAGTTCGAATTTTGATTAGCACTGGGAATTAGATATATGACTGATTTTTAATCTAGAGTTCAGTTGTGGCATTCTGCGAGATTTTGGGCGTTGACTGTTTGAATAGATGATGACCCGACCAGTTCCGTGAGTATTTTAGGTGGCTATTGGTTTAACTGTTATAATTAAGATTAGGAATTAGAGATATATGATTTATCGTAGAGTTCAACTTTGAATTTGGGGGAAATTTTGGGCGTTGACTCTTTCAATCGGTGAAGATCTGACCATTTTGGTGAGTAGGTTAGAGGAAATGCGTGAAAATGGTCTATTGACTACCCATATTTTCACTTTGACATTGACCAGTAAATAAAATAAAAAAGAACGAAAAAAATTAAAATATAATTGTACACAATAAAAAGTCAAAAATACTCCACCCTTCCTCTCACAGCCGAAAAAAACCCAAAACCACCACAAAAGAAGTGGACGAAACCGACCACAAAGTCACCGGCGTCGACAACGACAAAGACAATCTCGTCACCATCGAAAGAGAACGTTAATTTTTGTGATTAAAATCGAGTTTTTCATATAAGGAATTCGATTGATTTTTACCAGTTTTACTTTATTTGTTCATATATAGGTAGATCTACATAAGTATTAGTGATGTGGAGAAATTTTGATATTTTTAAATATAATAGCTTCGTTATTGGAGCTCTCCATCGCTAAAAATGGAGATTTCCAGCTCCATTTCCGGCAATGGAGCAACAGCAGCCCGGCTAGGCGTCTGCGCAGACTGTTTATTGGGCCAACCCACGCTATTTTTTTTAGAAGTTTATTAAAAAATTAATTTTTCGAATATTAAAAAATATTGTTATTATGTTTTTAATTTTTAAATATCATTTTGTTTAATTTATTTTTTGTTTTTATAACTATTTCTTTAATTAAATAATATTTGTACTTCAAAATGTAGTTAAATAAAATTTGTATTCTTTTTTATTTTAATAATTTTCTTTTGTTTTAATTTTTAATATATACAATTAAATAAATAATTTTAAATGGGTCAATTTCACAAACGGTCACTAAAGTTACGTCAAAATCACAAAACGGTCACCGAAGTTTAAAACTTGCACTAATGGTTACTGAAGTATCATCCGGTTTCAGTAATAGTCACTAAAGGACCTTTTTCATTTTAATTCGAACTTAATGGACCAAAATAGTTGAAGCTTGAACCTTGAAGACCTAAATCGCAAATTTGACAATAAAACCCCCCAAAAACCATTTCTTTTTGGTGTGAAACACCACAGGAGAATGGAAGCCGATTTTGGNGTTTCAGTAATGGTCACTGAAGGACCTTTTTCATTTTAAGTGGAACTTAATGGACCAAAATAGTTGAAGCTTGAACCTTGAAGACCTAAATCGCAAATTTGACAATAAAACCCCCCAAAAACCATTTCTTTTTGGTGTGAAACACCACAGGAGAATGGAAGCCGATTTTGGGAGGAAACTAGGGTGAAAATCATGCTAATGTCATCCAATTAATTCTTCCCAATCCTCGAGGTTTTATTGTCAAATTTGTGATTTAGGTCCTCGATGTTCAAGTTTCAACTATTTTGGTCCATTACGTTCCAATTAAAATGAAAAAGGTCCTT
>CAIGRP010071397.1:0-21057 GCA_903798385.1 Fraxinus cuspidata | reverse complement strand
GAATTTAGATTAATTCTTTCGAAAAGTTTTTAAAAACCAATTCACCCTCTCTTGGTTAGCTATTCTTGGGCTTTTAATAGATTGAATACTACACTTGAACTTGACCTTGAACGTGAAACTGAACCGTCAAAATATCAATTACCAGCCCGTATAAATCGTGGTAAACTAAAAACCGAATATGATTCAGATTTAAATAGTAAAGGAAAGTATCCCATTAGCAATCATGTGTTAACCCATAGAGTTTCGAAGTCATATGAATAATTTCCGTGTCAAATATCTACTATATCTATTCCAAGACAGTTGCAGGATGCATTAGCAAATACTAAATGGACCGAAGCTATGGCTGAAGAAATGAGAGCATTACAAAATAATTGCACTTGGGATGTTGTACCCTTGCCTCTAGGAAAGAAGATTGTTGTGTGTCGATGGATTTTCACTATAAAACACAAAGCTGATGGCTTGGTAGAGAGGTACAAGACAAGATGAGGTATACATGGAGAACTTCAAGATGAGGTATACATGGATCTTCCACCGGGAGTTTCAGAGAAAACATGATTGGTGTGCAAGTTAAAAAGAGCAGTATAGATTAAAACAATCTCCTCGAACTTGGTTTGGAAGATTTGCACCGGTAATGAGGAACTTTAGGTACAAACAAAGTAACTCAGATCACATGCTATTTCTAAAGCACAAAAAGGACAAGGTGACAACTTTAATTATTTATGTCAATGATATGATACTGACTGGAAGTTATGTTTTTAAGATTGAAAAGTTGAACATTTATCGAATGAATTTGAGATGAAAGAACTTGGAGATTTGAAGTATTTTCTTGGCATAGAAGTGGTTTGATCAAACCAAGGCATATTTCTTTCCCAAAGGAAATATGTATCGGATTTGTTAGCTGATAGAGTAATGATAGATTGCAAACCAACTGGAACTCCAATTGAACAGAACCATAAGCTTCATGAAAAATTGAACATAACCACGTGCCCTATCATCCGACGGGGCTCGTTTATCTTGCTCATGTATAAAAAGTTACACTTAGTTCCATTTGAAATTAATGCATATTTAGATTCTCAAGCCTATATTCTTGCTACATATACCTTTCAGTGTTCTATTCCCAGGCCGACCTCATTTTCTATCGATTAGAGGATCACGTTCTAAGCTCCCCCACACTAAAAGTTATTTCTTTAGTTGATTCAACCTTCAAGGTGTGCGTGAGTAACCAACGACTTGTCCAAATGTGTTGGGATTTAGCTTACGTGGACGTAAGAGGTTTTGGGATCTGTTGGCCACATCAGTTATATAATTTTTGGGGTCAACAGATTGGCACTGTATATGGGAATCTCCGATACCATAAGCACGAACATCCTTTTGGTAAAAGCCATCTGAAACGAGGTCTTGGAAAAAAGGTTTGGTTCTTGAAGAAAGAACCACTGAGAAGAAGGAATGTCTAACACACTTCTTGCCAGCTCTAAATTAGATTGCACGCTCTGAGTTCCAGTCATCAGGGAACACATGGTGGAGACAGGCAGTAAGAGACCTTTGAAAAAGAGGTCCTCCACAAAAATGTGAACGTGTGTCGTCCCTACCACCTACACATGTGATGCACAACAAGTCGCCTAGCTAGGGAAGTAAGAAAAATGGCTGCAAACATGAGAAACATGCCCTAGCCAAATGCTGCGATATAGCAGCTACTCATGCAAATGCACCAGCAGGCTGGATCCCATGCGCCTCGACATGGATTTTTTTCCTAAGAGGGTGAGGAAAATGACACAATAGCATACCCCTAAATGCATGTCAGATACCTCCACCAACTACATTACGAGTCGACCAGATCATAACATACCACATGAGGGAAATTTTTTCCCCTGAATACACTCAAGAATATGAACCTCAAAGGTCCAACAAGGTCTTTGATCGAATTGGACCCTCATGGCCTAGAAATAGGTTCCATGAACCACCTTTTGTTCAAAGAGGGCAAGAAAAATTTGAAGGATATGAGCCTCAAGGGATTCTGCTCCCACCTAGAAATAGGCGAGAGATGAGGGATGAGATGAACATGAGAAATCAAGCAGGAACGTAACAGCCCCCTCGTTATTAGGTAGAAGAAAATGATTCCGATGGCCCATGTAGATCATTCAAGTTGGATGATGACGACGAAAGCTTGCTATAACACCCCCAAATTTTATTGACTTAAATTCTGGGGTGTTACCGATACCATTTCATAATCATACTCGAAGCGAAATTATTCAACTGAGAATTTAAACTAGTTGAACATTAATATACTAAATTGAATAAAACATAGTGTCAAAAATTTAAGAACATTAAATGGAAAATACAGAAAAACACGGAACAACTTGACAAAATTTATTATTGAACGTTTTTCCGAAAATTTTTACTTGGCAACCTGCGCACCACTCAGCCACCATCCACGTTGACCAATCTAACCTGAAATTTTAAATTTTGAAGGAATGAGTAATTTAAACTCGGTAGGATACGTGCGTCCAAAACAATATAATAACTTTTTAAACATAAATTTACAACATTCCATACCATTATTTCATCAAGAGCAATTGCAGATCAATCGAATGTTCTAACACATTTCTGTGCAACATTTGAGAAAACCCGAAGGAGATCACACATTTCATTTCATTGAGACCTGCAGGTCAATTAGCATTTTATGAAATAAATTACATAGAAAAAATCATAATATTGCAAGGACATAACAACTTGCACATAGTATCCTACCTAGTTAGATCAATTAAGTTTTTAAATAAGTTATGATTGAACGTTCCAAAGCTTTTTTCCAATTTTCTTGGCTGCGTTAAATAACAGGGATGGAGAATTGCTTTTTGTTTGAAGTAACGTGTCCCCATAATTTGACTTTTGCCGGGTATAAATAGGGTAAATTCCCTATGGTGAGTGGAAAAAAAAAACGTGTATGCTAATTTGGATCTATAATTTGTGGTAAGCCAAAATCTTTAGGCATAATTATATCAAGTATATGCTTAAATAAATCCTAATCATCCATTCACAATAGTGAATGTGGGAAAAGAAATGATGCATGATTGAATTCATATTGTATTTAAATAACTTGTTTCTATTCGAAAAGTAAGGTAATCATTACACTTACAACAAAAGAATTGGAAAGACCGTGTCCCATAAGATTTGATTTGCATAATTTCCATGCGTCATGCCAAGAGTTCTGTCCAAAATATATTATATATTAAACCATTCAAACTCCTAAGAAGAAGCTACCCTATATTTTCCATCAATCAAGTCATAGCCATGTAAGAAAAATACTCTTCCATATCAACTAGTACACGTGAGGAAAGATTTCAAACCATTGTTAACTTATTTAATTGTAAAAAAGAAAAAACTACTATATTTCTATCAAATAATACACGTGGCAGCCATCTTTATCCCTTTTGAATTCAGAAAATTTACTTAAATGTAAAACTAATTTATAAATTTAAGTGCAATAACTTAGTCTTCACTTATTCGAATCGAATTTTTCTCGAGCTTAATTTACATGATTAATTACGAACTATCCAACGAGCCCAAAATTTATATATTTATTATTACTCTATCAATATTTAAATATTTGAATCCGAATAAAATTGAATGTAACATATGTCACTCTGGCCTACCAACTTTTAAAATATGAAATATAGTAGATGGAATAAATAAATTTTATTCTGTAAGTTTTCGGGGTGTTAAACCTGCCATTCTCCCAAGAACTGAGAAGAGCACCAGTCCCAAGTCATTTTGTACCCCCAAAAATATCCATATACGAAGGGAAAGATGACCCGTCAAAGCACCTCAACAACTACAAGACCCACATGTCTCTATGATGAACCTCGTCAGCGCTAAAATTCAGAGCTTTTCGCTTCACGTTAACATGAGCTGTAGTAATTTGGTACAGTCGCATCCCAACCGGCAACATCAAGATTTGGCCAGACCTCAAAAAGGCCTTTCGGAACCAATATCTATCTAGTAAAAAGGGAAAAGCCCCCATCCAGATGCTGCAATGCATGAGGCAACAGACGGGTAAAACCTTGAAAAGCTATTTAGCCTAAATGACCTATTGTAAGCAGGTCACGGATAGAGAGGCCTTTTCTGCCCTAAGGGAAGGCCTCAATATTAAGACCTTATTTTGGAGGGATGTGCAAAATAGAAATCCCATTTCTTAGGATGCTTTGGTGGAGATGATAAGAAGCGAAATCGTCAATGAAAAGCTGATTGACCACCGCAATAGAACCTTGCTGGAACTCCCACAACCTCAAAGACAGTGAAGAGACCCAGTGTCCCACTTGGTGGACCAGCAATGGACCCAAGCAGGACACACAATAGCCCCTACCTCAGGCCAAGCATTGGCCATAGCCACGCTAAACATAGTGACTCCTTTGGCATATGAAGAGGTTGGACCTGAAGCTCAAAGGTAGACCCATCTAGAGGAAGGAGTAGAGGGAGAAACATGGAGCCTTGAGATAGGTAGTACTACACATATCATCGAACCAATAGCAAAGTATTGAGAATTGTCTATCTAGACCGTTTCATGAAGAACCAGTTGGCCCCAACATTGAGGGCTGAAACACCCATTAGACACTAAGAAATGTACCCAACTTAGGTAAGAGAGAGAGCCTAGGCATCACGAAGCGACGCAGCACTGTAGGAATGAATCAGCTCGACAGAAGCATGAGGAAGATAGGAATAGGGCAAGAGACAGAGGCCCAGGAGAGAACCTCTGGCAAATGCTAATAACGCTCCCATAAGAGAAATCGACACCATCATAGGTGGTCCATACATAGGGAGAGATTCCAAGAATGCACTTAAAAATTATGCTAGAAAAGCGAAAGACCTACATATGGTGAGCTACTTGATCAATAACACTGGTCGTGGATTCGGGAACACCCCATTAATCACTTTCTTCCCGACGGACATTGTGGGAGTTCATTACCCACATTGTGATGCACTGGTGGTATGAGTCATCATAACTAAAAATGGTTACCCACATTGTGATGCACTGGTGGTATGAGTCATCATAACCAAAAATGGACTAAGATGCATGTTGGTGGACAATGGGAGTTCGGTCAATATCTTGTTCGGAACCGTCTTTGACAAGATGATGGTGGACCACGAGCTCACCCCCAAGACCGCCTCCTTATGGCTTTACTAGTAATAGCATCATCCCCAGAGGAAGGATCACATTGGTAGGGAAAATGGGGGAGTCCCCATTTAAGGCTCATCACTTCATGGAGTTCCTTGTTGTAGACCATCGATCCGCCTACCATAGAGTATTAGGGCGACCGCCTTAAAAGACCTCAAGGCTGTAATGCCCATACATCACTTCTGCATGAAGTTTTCTACTAAGAAAGGAATTGCCATAGTGCGAAGGAATCAAGGGAATGCTACCTCAGCTCCTTAAGGAAATCTGAGCCCCGCAACATAAATATGGTTTTGATGGATGTTGAAATGATTGACGCACTTGAAAAAGATCCTACCCTTGAACAAGGGGAAGACGTCAACATGATAGATGCCCCTGAAGAAGGGGTCATTGAAGTGGATTTAGACTCCCGAATCACATAATCAAACTCACAAGCAACCCCGGTAGAAGAGCTTGAATCCTTTCCTGTGAACTCACTTAACCCCACGAAGGTGTTACGAGTAGGAAAAGAGACCCGAGCTCGGTTCAGAAGAAAAAAAGAAGCTTCAGGACTTCTACTTAACAACTTGGATATATTTGGGTGGAAACATGAGGAGATTGTAAGCTACTTAACAACTTGGATATATTTGCGTGGAAACACGAGGAGATTGTAGGCATTGACCCTAGAGTCAGTTGTCATCGACTTAATTTGGACCTAAAGTTCACTCCTCAAAGGCAAAAAAGGAGAGCCCTGAACTCAAAAAGATACATAGCCCTGAAAGAGGAGGTACAAAAGCTCATGTCTAGTGGGTTCATCAGAGAGGCAGTATACCCTAAGTGGATATCCAACCCCATATTGGTGAAGAAAGCCAATGGCAAATGGAGGGTCTACATTAACTTCTCTAACCTCAACCAAGCTTGTCCAAAAGATAATTTCCCCGTTCCAAGGATTGACTAGCTAGTTGATTCTACTATAGGCCACGAACTCTTGAGTTTATGGATGCATACACAAGATACAACTAGATCCCTATGCACCCAACAGATGAGGAAAACACCTAGTTCATCAGTGACAGGCCTACACTGCTACAAAGTCATGTCGTTTGGCTTGAAAAATGCTGGAGAGAACTATCAACGGCTAGTCAACAAAAGGTTTTCCGACCTTACAGGCAAAACAATTGAGGTATACGTCGATGATATGCTCGTAAAGAGCCTAAGGTCTGCAGACCACTTTGAACACTTGAGAGCTACCTTCAAGATCCTGAGAGAGTACCAAATAAAGTTGAATCCATTGAAATGTGCTTTTGGCATCGCTTCTGGAAAGTTTTTGGGTAAAATGGTTAACTAGCGAGGCATTGAAGCGAACCTTGAGAAAATTAAGGCCCTGCTGAACATGAAATCCCCCATCAAGCCCAAGGAAGTTCAATGTTTGATGGGGTTCTTGGCTGCACTAAACCGCTTCATCTCCAAGGATAAAGATAGATGCCTTCACTTCTTCAAAATATTGAAATGGGGGAAAAGGTTCCAGTGGAATGAAGAGTATAAAGAGGCGTTCCAAGGGTTGAAGAAGCACTTGGGCTAAGCCCCCTTTCTCTCAAAGCCTAAAGAGGGAGAAATATTGTTGCTATATCTGGCCGTAAGTGCCGATGCCTAAGCACGGTCCTGGTAAGGGAAGAAGGCAGCACTCAATTACCTATCTACTACATAAGCAAGGCCCTTATGCCGGCTAAAACGCATTATACCGATATGGAAAAGCTCGCTTTGTCCCTTATGATCACTTCTAGAAAGCTGAGGCTCTACTTTCAAGCCCATAGTATACGTATACTGATGAGCCTCTCCCTCAAGCAAGTGCTCCAAAAGCCAGATACATTAGGGAGGTTGATGAAATGGGCTATTGAATTAAGTGAATTTGACATTTCATATCAACCAAGAACATTAATGAAGAGGCAGACAGTAGTTGATTTCATAGCAGAATTCACATAGGCAACAAATATCAATGTAACAATGGAACTAGTTGATCTCCTAGTGTGGAAATTGTTTGTTGATGTATCCACCGAAAAAGCGGGATCGGGGCTGGTGTATTGCTGGAGAGCCAGAGGGTCATAAGCTTAATTGTGCAGTAAGGTTCAACTTTAAAACCTCCAACAACGCAGCTAAGTATTAAACACTTCTAGCGGGAATTAGGTTGGCCAAGGAGATGCGAGTCAAAAATTTGGTGGTTCGAAGTGACTCCCAACTAGTTGTAAGCCAGGTCAATGATAGTTTTGCAGCCAAGGATAAAGGCATGTCGGCGTACCTTAAGAAGGTTATGGACTTGATTCCATGCTTTGAAAAGTTAGAGCTAACCCAAATCTCGAGAATGGAAAACCTGTACACGGACGCCTTGCTCAAAATTGCTCAAGATTATGCCGGTGAAATACCTCCTAGGCTCTCCACAGCCAAAGTAGAGGAGGTGATGTGGGTTGGAGGAACCCCACAATGAATACAACCTATTAAAGATTACCTTAAGGATCACATCTTACTGGAAAACAAAGAAGAGGCCTACAAGCTCAGACATAGGGCCGCCCACTATGTACTCCAGGACGAGGTACTTTACAAAATAGGCTTTTCATCTCCTCTTCTATGGTGTACTGGAGGAGATGAAGCTGACTATATCCTTTGAGAAATCCATGAAGGAATTTGTGGTAACCAAGCATCAATATTTCTTCTCCATTCAAAGATAGCTGCCTAAGAGTTAACTGTGGTATCCAATCCCTGGCCATTCGTCAAATGGGGGTTGACCTAATAGGACCTATGCCAAAAGGGAAGGAAAGTGCAAGTTATGCAATTTTCGTTATTGATTACTTCATTAAATGGGTCGAAAAAAAATCGTAAGCAAAAATAATTGAAGCAAACACTTCTAAGTTCATATGAAAGAACATCATATGCCAGTTCGAAGTTACCCACTCAATAGTTACAGACAACAGGTATCAATTCGACAACAAGAAGCTCGGAGACCTATGTGAGAAATTGGGTATCAAAAAGTACTTCTCCTCCCCTCACCACCCCCAAGAAAATGGCCAGGTTGAGGCAGTTAACAAAACTATCAAACATCTCTTGAAGAAGAAGATCGATGCATCAAATGGAGTATGGGTAGACGACCTCCCCCATGTGTTGTGGGCAATACTCACCACCAGTCGAAACGCAACAGGAGAGACCCCCTTCTCCATGGTATATTAAGCCGATGCCATGAGAGACCCCCTTCTTTCGCCTCGTTGCCTACAATTCAACGAAGTATCCATGATGAGATGAGGTGATGCGATCTCGACTTCCTTGAAGAAAGGAGACAAATAAAATTGGCCTCCTATCAAAAGAAAATGGTAAGGTACTACAACACTAAGGTTAAGAAGAAATAATTCAAAAGAGGCGATTTGGTGTTCAGAAGTGTTTCTGTCATCTAAAGAGCCCCGTGTGGGCACATTGGGTCAGAACTGGAATGCCCCTATCGTATATTGAACGATGTTAGGCCATGGACTTTCCTAATTGAGAACTTGGATGGGAATGTGTAGCCCCACCCTTGGAATGTTGAAAATTTGAGATTATATTATCAGTAAGGCTCCATTCACCGTTTATGTACCTTTTGTGATTAATGCATGTGCCCTCTGTTTTTAATTATGATGAGCTCATATGTTGAGTATGATGAACTCATACCATTATGTTCAACTGCAATTGCGTCAATTAAGCCGACAATAGTTATGACAAGCTCATATGTTAGAGATGACAAGTTTGATTATCTAAGGATGTACCTTTAATCCTTAACTATGACAAGCTCATATGTAACTACAACGGTTATGGCAAGCCCATTTATTTATGGACATATACATGTATTCAGACTGAAGTATGATAAACCTACGTGCAATCCAATCAAAATAATTACGAGCCCTTGTCATTTGTTTCAAACTAACAACCTTTATCTGGCGAGCACATAAATTAACTTACGAATGACGAGCTCATGCGTTATCAATTATTTACCAAGTATAATTGTGACGAGACCATTAATTATTAGCTGACTAATATGTATTATCAATTATTTACCAAGTACAATTGTGGCGAGCCCATTAATTGATAGCTGGTTGATTAAAAGTGAGCTCATGCGTTATCAATTATTTATAAAGTACAATTGTGGCGAGCCCATTAATTGTTAACTTGTTCATTAAAAATGACAAGCTCATACTTTATGGTTATTTAGTAAAGAGCAATTGTGGCGAGCCCATTAATTGTTAACTTGCTGATTAAAAATGACAAGCTCATGTATTCCCATTATTTACCAAGTACAATTGTGGCGAGCCCATTATTAACTTATTAAAGATGACAAGTTCTTGAATTATGGATGTTTACAAAAAATACGAATACGGCGAGCCCACAAACTAACATGCACTTGGCAATGCTTTTTTTGTTAAATCTAGCAAGTTCATCCATTCAAATCAAATCAAATCCAGTACAAAGAGGGAGCAACCATTACAAAAATGTTGCAAAAATAGAGGCCTATCCTAAGAAGGGGCAACATCATCCTGTTGAGGTTCTTCTGAAGCATCTACTTCCTTCACTGAATCCTCGACCTTGTTGACAGGGGTGGAAGGCTCAGCAGAAAGGAATTTGCCCTTTATGTCGGCCAAGTCCAATTGAAGATGCAGCTCGGCAAACCTTGTGAACACTTCATTGTAAGCTACTCCTTCCAGTATATACAGAGCCCATCGTACTCCGCTGTTTCATGAAAATGTGCAATGTATTCATTCACTACTGGCACCACTACCCTACCTAACTGCTACTTCAAATCAGCAGCCTCAGCAGTCAGCTCTTCAATTTTGGCCTTTATTCTCCATTTTCCTTATTGGCCAACTCCAAGGCTAACAAAGCAATTCTCTGTAAGTTATCAAAATTCTCCACCCACTTCATCAAGGCATTGACTTTAGCTTTGCGGAGGTGAATTTCCCTTTTCAGCTTATCATTTTCTTTGGAAAGTGCTTCCACCCTCGCTCGGCCTTAGCTTACCTTACCTTGGAGGCCTCCATGGGCTTATTGGGTGACAACGCCTCAGCCTTAGCCTTGTTCATTGCCACTTCGGCATCCATAGCTTTCAGAAGGAATTCTTTATTGAGGCCTTGCAGTCGCCTCACTTCCATTTGCGCGTTCAAGAAAAAAACCTTGAGAACGAGCCTGCAAGCCAACCCGACCTCGACCATATCCATCACATCACAGGTCTCCACATACGACGAATACTTATCAGTCCAGTATTTATGATGGACCCTCGTAGCCCCTAGACTCAGCGGGGACCATTTCCATCACTGGGGAAGCTATCTTATTAGCCCTCCCACCCAAAAAGTTTTGGGCTTTTTCTTTAGAGGTGACACTCCTAGCCTTCCTTACACTCCTAGCCTCCCTAACCCATTTCTTTTTCATGAGGCTCGCCTCCTCTTCAGTGACCTTCTCGACATCAACAATTATCACTAAAGAAATGGGTAGACAATGATTGGATGCCGAAGTGATTCACCAATGGTTGTTTGGCGTTTTGGGAGAGGAGGAGGCTTAGTGTTCTTCGACAAAATCATTTTCCTCTTGTGGGGCCTCTACAAAGAAGCCTATTCTTTTCCCTTCTCCTTTCCCTTTTTTTATTTAGAAGAGGTGAGGGATTTATCTTGGAAAGGTGGGCCAGCTCATCCCACTGGTTCTTGTAAGAAGATGACCAGGTACTTAAAGGTTTCTTTTTCTGAGCCTCTCCTAAGCTCCTCAAGTGGAGTAGGTTGGCTTTCACATATTCTTTCTTGTCTTGTTGCCCTGCAAACGAAAGAGGTATTTAGGAAAACTGTAGAAGAAAGCTAGGTATGTAAAGAAGCGTACCATCATGTTTATCCTTTAAAGCCATTGGCTGGGGAGTGACGAAGAGGTTCCGATTGTTGATGACGAAGGAAGCTCATTTATTGCCCGGATGATGGCCGGCTCGGATGGCCCGAGCTCAAACCGGTTAACTACAGCTGCACAAAGCTTACGTTAGACGAAAAATGAGAGGAGACTACATACAGGGAAATAGCATGCTGAAAGAAAGCTCAACTTACTATACTCATGGTATTGTATCGGTACGGTGATCTCTAGGACCATATCTCCTTCCATTGTTTGCCAGCGACCCCTAACCCAAAACCAGGATGACTTTCAATTTTTGATAGAAGTAGGGGTCCCCCCGATGAAAGAAGAATGTGGATCCCAGGGGTCCATGCAATACCACCCCTTACAATCACTCTCCCCCCTCCCCCAACTGGAGGCTCGAGGTTGAAAAAGGGTTTGAAAGACATATGGAGGCATATCCTCCCCAAGAGTGACCTCCTTCCAGAGAAGAAAGCCTCTTGCCAGTTGGCTCCATGCGTTTGGCACTAGTTAAGTGGTAGTGCCTAAGGATGTATCTAAAGAAAGGTGCAGGGGCAATTTCATCCCTCTACTCAGGATTGCCTCACTCACTGCAACACACCCCTCCCTAGGAAAACAAGCTCTTTCCTTAGAGGTCAGAATCAACATCTCAACATTGTCTGGGATTCTAAACTTCTCCCTAAAACCCTCAAGCTTATTCTCCTTAATATTTGTAGGCCATAAAGAGGCCCCCCATTTGACACTATAGTCTATAGGGCCCTCTTGCATCATTTATGCACTATGAGGCTACCCTATTACCTCCATGATCCGCTCAGTAGGAATTAGTAGGGAAATACCCGCCTCGCACAAATTAAATCTATATTTACCCTAAAAGACCCTTTAACCCCATTCTTTTTATTGGAAGAAACCATCTAACCCTTAACAGATGAAGAAAATGCCTTGGTAGTAGCAAATACTTATGCAAACCCTAGGTCCCAAAAGTCTGAAACATTTGGAAATGTGTGTGAGTGAAGTTGATCCCCGGAATCAGTAGGAAAATACCACGGCAACTGGAAATATACTCAGCAATCAAGGTTTGAAATCTTCGCAATGTGAAGAAAAATGGAAATAGGTATGTTTTGGGCCTTATATATGCGTAATGAACGAACCCTCACCGTGCGATCTTCCTCCACTTTAATCTAGGCCATCCACCTGTAATCTCATCTGTCCCATTAATTCCAGAGGGCGTTTGATAAAAATTCAAACCAAGGGCTCGGATGGAGTCATGTTGAACACGCGCCATAAACTTGCGTAGGCCCTGCCAGATGTGATGTACCATCATCATTGCACATTAAATATGCACATAGCTCGAGCCGAGGAAATTGCTGCACTACCCAGCTATTTTTATTGGGAATCAAAGTGCCATTCAAATCATTATATCACGCCACCTGTCAGCCATATCATAGGCTTCAGGTCCTAAAGAGGGCTCGATATATGCTTCAAGGGCCTCGCCTAGTGCCTTCAAACATATCACAGGCTTCAGCTCCTAAAGGAGACTCAATATACGCTTCAAGGGCCTTGTCCAGTGCTTATCAGCCATATCATAGACTTCAGCTCCTAAAGAGGGCTCGATATACGCTTCAAAGGCCTTGCCCAGTGCTTGTCAGCCATATCACAGGCTTCAGCTCCTAAAGGGGGCTTGATATATGCTTCAAAGTCCTCGCCCAATGCCGACATCTATATCACATGCTTCAATTCCTAAAGAGGGCTCGATATATGCTTCAAGGGCCTGCCCAGTGCCTGACAGCCATATCACAGGTTTCAGCTCCTAAATGAGGCTCGATATATGCTTCAAGAGCCTCGCATGGGACCCTTCAACCTTATCACAAGATTCAGCTATCAAATAGGCTCACCTTTTACTTTCGAAACCTCGCCATATATCCCTCAACCCTGTCACAAGCTTTAGATAATGAAATCTTTTTCTAAGACTAGAAAGTCCACGCATTATATAAATAATCATACCTGGATTTCGGGGACTATTGTTTCTCATATAAATAATCATATCTAATTGAGCCACGTAGCAGGCGGTGAGGGCCCCACACCCTACATGATAGTGTGGAAGACCCTGTTATACATATGGAGACGGCCCATTTCCTAAGTAATGAAATAAGACCGACCCCATTTGGGCAGACGCACTGTGTAGGAGCTGGTTCTGACGAGGCGATGGCGAGATCCCTAATAGATCCTATGGTGAAGTGATTGACAAGATAATTCACTGCCAACACCGTCCCTGCACACCTACATGGTCAAATGTCACTTGCACAAAATAGGATTTATAGACGTGAAATGGGTCTTAACATTTAATGCCTTTATTGATTGATTGATGCGTGCAACAAGAAAGACCAATTGATCTAAAGATGCCACATATCCTATCATCCGACGGATCTCACACATCTTGCTCAAGTATAAAAACTCACACTTAGTGTCATTTGAAATTAATGCACGTTTAGATTCTCAAGCCTATATTTTTACTACATATACCTTTCAGTGTTCTATTCCTAAGCCGACCCCCTTTTCTATCAATTAAAGGATCATGTTCTAAGCTCACCCATACTAGAAGTTATTTAGCTTATGTAGAGGTTTTAGGATCTGTTGGCCACACCAGTGATATAATTTTTGGCTTATGTAACGAAACAAGATCGATCCCATTTGGGCAGACGCACCCGTGTAGGAGCTGGTTCTGACAAGGCCATGGCGAGATTTCTAATATATCTCATGGTAAAGTGATTGACAAGACAACCTACTGCCAATGCCACCCTTGCACAACTGCACAGTCAAATCCCACTTGTACAAAACTAGGATTTATAGACACAAAATAGGTCTTAACATTTGATTGATTGATGCGTGCAACAAGAAGGGCCAATCAATCTGATGAGGCCATGTACCGTATCATTCGATGGCCTCATTCATCTTGCTCAAGTATAAAAACTCACACTTAGCACCATTTGAAATTAATGCAAGTTTAGATTCTCAAGCCTATATTCTTGCTACATATACCTTTCAGTGTTCTATTCCCAGGCCGACCCCCTTTTCTATCAATTAAAGGCTCACGTTCTAAGCTCCCCCATACTACAAGTTATTTCTTTAGTTGATTCAACATTCAAGGTGCGAGTGATTAACCAACGGCTTGTCCAAGTGTGTTGGGATTTAGCTTACATGGACGTGAGAGATTTTGGGATCTGTTGGCCACATCAATGATACAATTTTTGGGGTCAACAGTTATCAAAAATGATTTTCATACACCTTCATCTCTCTAGAATGATTAGTGAACCCTTCTTCGGCATCCTCTCCATTATCCTTTCATCACACCGTTTATCATCCCATCATAGGCCTACTATATCATCTCGTACCACTATGACCTCATCTTGGAGGTCTACTAAATGTCCTCGTGGCACTCAAACATCATGACATAAATCTGCTACCTCGCCTCTCAACTCTCATTCCAGCACCCCTACCTCATCTCCCAATTCTCGTCATAGCCCGCCCACATGCTCTCTCAACTTTCATCATTAAGCGCTCACCTCCTCTGTGATAAGTCCAATCAGGCGTACATACAGATCATTGAACTAACAACCCTAACTGTGTGTAGGAGATCCACAGGGGAGGTGTCAGGATGGAAGAGAAGGATCTCTCCTCGATGGAGGTGATATTCGAGGTGAAGGTGATCGTCGATCAAGTTGACTGTGTTCCTACACAAATAAGCATATTAAAAATTAATAACTTAATTAAAATATACCAACTCATACCAAATCGTAATCAACAAACAGAATGGCAAATTCACGTACAAAACTTGAATACTCCTTCTCTGTCGACAACATCAACTCAGTTAGGACTTCAACCTGACATATTGACACTTCAACTAGTTAATGATCATGATCATGTGCTGAGATTTTGAAACAACATACAATATAAATCGCAAATGTACAAACTTACCCGAGGGTCATCGAGGAGAGCTGATAATTATCTGCCAAATGGACAATCGTATGCTCAGGATGCTCGCCAATGATGCATCCAAGGGCAACATGTTTCTCATCTCCTAGCAAACTAAGTATACAAGAGGAAAGCAGTTTCATATACGCAGATTTGCAACACATATAATTATTATATATAAATTTAGTATAAAAAATATTTTAATGTTGACAATATTAAATATTTACCTGCATTTCCAAAGGAAATTCATAATTATTGTACGTATGCAAAGGCCCCTTGGGCTTCGAATATGATCTCGTGAAGACGTGTACGGTATCTTGAAAACAAATCCGCCCCCAGGATAGTTGTTGAAAGTATCAATGTCGACAACAACTTCCAAATGAAAAACGTCAATAATAGTCTTTTTGTGATAATACATCACCACACTCTTAAAGATATAGAAAAACCACAGATTCGATATGTCCAATATCTGGTCACTCTCCCTGATTGTACCAATTAACTGTGGTAGAAGCACTATTTCGTGTCCCTAAAAATATGTGTCATACAACCTAGTACTTCTTTGAGTACCATCACTCATTGCTTCATCGCCTGTAATCTTCAGTCCAACCATTAGGGCTCTTAAATATAGAGAAGCTAGCTATCTTGCCCCTGAGGTCGAAGTGTAGGGCATCACCATCGACTGCCCTAGGCAGCTGAAATAGTAATGCATCAATGATCTGCTCGGAGTACTGCACATCTCTAAACAGATACGTGGGCCACATGAAGGATAGAAGTAACATATCTCCATCATGATCATTGAACAACTCCAATATAGTAGTAAAACTGTCAAAACTACTATTCCAAGTATATTTTTCTGCCATCCGTCTCAACTCAATATCAAGATGGTACTTTATTGTACAAAAATTGAAATATTAGAACATTTTGCAAGAAATAATAGAATAAAGTATAATCTTAAAAAAAATTAAAGAACCGAATTCTAACTACTATATGCAATAAATAGATTCATTTCACATCGACACTAAAAAAATGATTTAATAAATTAAAGGAGAAAAAAAAGAATTACATATAAAAATTGAAAAACAAAAACAAATTAAAGAAAATTATTAAAAAATAAAAATTAAAGATAACATAGAAAAAGCATTATAAATTGTAAAAAATTATATTATGATAAACATAAAACAATTAAGAAATATAAAAAATAAAAATAATAAATTAAATTACATAAAAATTCAAGACAAAAATAAAAAAGAAAAATAAATTAAAGAAATTATAAATATTAAAAATTAAAGCAAGAATATTAAAAAGTATTTAAATTGAACAAAAATTAAATTATAATAAGAAGAAAATAATTAAGAAATTTAAAAATTATTATAAAAATAACAAAAACAAAACAAAATTAACAAAATTAAATTATAAAAATTTTAAAAAATATATAAATTTTACTTAATTAAAAATAAAAAGTAAATTTTATCATAAAAAAGAATAATTAAAAAGAATTTTAAATTGAAAATTTTATTTATAATTTGAAGAAAACAATTAAGAAATTTTAAAATTATTACAAAAATTATTTAAAAAATAAAATATAAATTATAAAAATTAAATAAAGAATACAAATATTATTAAAAACTGAAAACAATGAAATTATCATATAGAGAAGAATTAATAAACAGTTAAAAATAAAATTCGAGTTTCGGTCAACTGTTGAATAGTCAGCCCAATTGACTATGAGGGCTAACTATTAAACATTCAACCCAATTGACTATTAGGGTCGAATGTTAAATAGTTGATAGGTAAACAGTCGGCCCAAGGAACCTAACTACCATATATAAAAAATAAATTTCATAATCACAAAAAAAAATAACATTATTAAAGATAATGTCACTAGTGACAGGGTTGTGTGGTGGTTGGTATTGGAGTGACTAGAGGGTGGTCTGTGCAGACTGGATCCGGACTTTTAAGAAATTTTTTCTTTTTCCTCCATTGTTTGTATACGAGAAAGGGTATTTTTGGCTTTTGATTTTTAACTTTGCAATGTATGCTCTCTCTTTCTCTCTCTCAAATGTCAAATGCCAAAATGGAAAATGGCTTATTCAACCTGCCATTTGCCCTTATTTCCTCGAATTAGAGTATTATGTATTTAATGCTACTTGATATGTGGTTTCATATGATAAAAAGTAATATTATTTTCTTTTTATTAGTTTCAAGTTTTTAAAGGTAGTGATTTTATATGGTATGCTAGAGTCAACCAAAGTTATTTTCCATCAATTCTGAAAATTATGTATGCTTTAGACATTTAGATAAAAGAAAGGTCTGGCCTTCATCAGAATGTATATTGTATCCAGAAAATATCGTATGTGACAATTGAAAATCCATCTCACCTATAATTGTACGATTTTTCCAAGATTGTATCACACATTGTCGACTTTTTCAGTTGACTAATTTCATGGGTAAAAAGTTGATTGGTCACCCAACTTATGCATGTTTTAGTTTGGTCAGCCATTACATTGGTTATTACATAAATGACGATGTTACTACAACATATGTGATGCTTGCAACTATGTTACCTGAGTCGCAAAAGCATGAATGCTAATACTATAAGTTTTCATATCAAAGAGTTGTACGATGAACATACACATTTGGAAAGATATGAGACTTTAAAGTAACTATATCGGTGTAAAATGGTATAAGGATCTTCAATCATTGCTCATGTTTTGAAGATGAATAACTATATTGAGAAATTATCTCAATTAGGTTAAGTTATGGATTATGAACTAAGTATTGACTTGGTTCTGCAATTTTAGTCAGATAGCTATTCACAGCCTATTATGAATTTGAACCTGAATAAGCTCAAGTGTATACTCTCGGAATTGCTGAATATGTATTACAACTGTTAAGCCCAACATCAAAACTAGTAGTTGGCAAGTCTTGACACTAAGAAGAAGTCTAAGGTAGGCTTTGGAAAAGTATCCGAGATGGCTAAAGCAGTCAAAGTAAAGGACAATACCAAGTCTAATGACCCATGCTATCAATTTGGAACGCAAGGTCATTAGAAAAGGAATTACAAGGATTACCTAGCAAGCTTGATAGGAACGAAGTCTTTTAAAACTTCTACTTCAGGTATCCTTGTTATTGAGGATAGTATGTCTATTTCATTAGCTTCTTGGCATTAGATACTAAAAATGGGTCTCATATTTGTATAAACTACAGAAGGGAAAAGTTTACATGCACATTGAAAATGGAGGAAAGGTTGTTGCATTATCTGTAGTAACTTCTTGTTGTTGCCTTCAGGCATAATATTAGAGTTAGAGAAATATTATTTTGTTCCCACCATTACCAAGAACATTATTTGAATTTCTTGTTTGGATATGAATTATTTATTAATTAATGTTAAGGACAATTTTTATTTATTTTTATCTTTGTAAGATAATTAGTGATTACGATAAATTATAAAATGACATTTATATTCTAAATTTTGAGTATTTATAATGATTTAAAAAATAAAAGGCGTAAAAGTGATAACTAAAATAATACTAATAACTGGTATATCAGACTAAGTCTTATAAATGAAAAACACATTTTCTAATTACATAAAGATGGATATATGGATCAATTGATTTTGAATCATTTGACAAATGTGAATTATGTCTGCCAATCAAGATGACAAAATTTTCTTTTATTGGAAAATGAGAAAAAACTTTACAATTATTGAGCTTAATACATACTATGTAAGTTGACCTATGTCAATTGATGCTAGACGAAATTTCTCTTCCTCACATTTATTGATAACTATTCAAGATATGGTTATGTATACATGATGAAGCTCAAGCATCAAGCTCTTAAAAATTCAAATAGTTCAAGTAGAATTAGAGAAATAATTAGGTAAAAGTATTCTCACACTAAGATCTGATCAAGGTAGATAATATCATAATGGTGAATTTTTAGATGATCTAAACTGAAAGAGAATGGGATTATCTCGCAGTAGACTATGTCGTACGCATCGCAACATAATGGTGTATCTGAAAGAAAGAATCGCACACTATTACATGTGGTGTGATCAATAATGAGCAATGCAAACCTCTTAAAATTATTTAGTATGCATTAATTGTCACGTGCTACATGGCTAAATCATAGCTATGGTCTAATCCAGATAAATGCATATTTGTGGGATATCCAAAAGATAAAATAAGACATCAATTCTATAATTCTATTGAGAAGAAAGTCTTCATCTCAAGACATGCCGTCTTCCTAAAGAGTAGTTCATTATAAGATAGGATAGTGTGAACAAATTAGAACTTTAAAAGGTTCAAGATTTCACAAATATAGTTAACCAAGTAGATGAATTTTAATATGATTCCACACCTGTTAAGGGTAAAATTCTTGATCAGAAAATAGAGATTTCTGAGGGCACTCCAACTGAGCATAAGTCTAGTAGGATCATTCGACCTTCTATACTGCACGAATTCATTATTACTAATCAGATGTTACTAATCGAGGATAGTAACCTACAAATTACGTAAAATAAAGTTAAGTGTTGACTAAAAAACATAGCAGGAAAGCATGGAATCCAAAATGAATTTAATGTATTTAAACAAGGTTTGAGCCTTGTGAACCGCCAGACAGGATAAAACCCATAGGCTATAAATGGATTTATAAGAAAAATGTCAACATGGATGGAAACACCCATATATACAAAGTAAGATTAGTAGCAAAAGGTTATAAACAAAGATAAGTTGACTTTGATGAAACCTTTCACCAGTAACCATGCTTAAGTCTATTCGAATTTTTCGTGCAGTACCTATATAACAAGACTATGAGATATGACAAATTGATGTTAAAATCGCATTCCTTAATGGAAAATTGCATGTGGAAGTGTACATGACACGATCCAAAGATTTTGAATCCAAAAATACTAACAAAGTATGCAAGCTTGTTAGATCCATATATAAATTGAAACAAATTTTTAGGAGCTAGAATCTTCACTTTAATGACACAATAAAAAAGTTTGATTTTATAAAAAAATGAAGATAAACCGTGTGTTTTCAAGAAGACATGTGAGAGTGTTGTTATATTCCTAATATTATATATAGATGACATATTATTAATGAAAAATAATGTTTCTATGCTTCAATTAGTGAAATTGTTGTTGTCAACATTTTTTTCATGAAATATATGGGAGAATAAACTTGATCTATAGAGATAGATCGATAAGATTATCTGATCTTCCCAATCTATATAGATAAAATTTTAAGAATGTTCTATATGGAGAAAATAAACTAGATTCATGGATACCAAGTCTTAATAATGATATATGTTTTGATGTAGAATAGGAAGAAGAAGCAGAAAGAAAGAAGTCGCAGGGAAGAAGGAGGAAAAAAGAAACGTTAAGGAAAGGGGGAAAACGTGGCAAGCGCCAATCTTAATTTTCATTCAATCATTAACTGTCGCAATTTCAATGAAAAACCATATAAATAGTAAAATGAAACCTACTAGTGCTGTGCTTGTGCCACCCACTATTACAAGCCCAATAATAATAAAAAACGTAATTAATAAAAAATCAACAGTAAAATAACTCGTCGTGATGTCCGTATCAACTCTCCCGGGGTGGGACAAAAACTCGACCCTGTCGAGTGGATAAGTCATAAGGCTGCAATCAATCGCCTAACCACAAACTAAGGGGTTGAACGAGCTTCTCTAACCTGTCGAATGGATAAGTCATAAGGTAGCAATCAATCGCCCAACCACAAACTAAGGGGTTGAATGAGCTTCCTCTGACATCCATAAAAGTGTGTCAGTGGTGATCTGAACCTGGTGTCCCCACCAATGTCCCCTAAATGCGTGGAATGAGAACTGGGCAAAGGAAGATCGTGCTGACTCTGATATAGCTCCAATAAGTCTAGCTCAAGCTACTGTAATGTCTCTTTAGTAATCCGTATGCAATCAGACTTAGATCGATCAACCCAACGAACAAGGAAGCGTTGAACATCCACATCATTAGTAAACACAACCTGCTCATCTAAAATAGTATCAATTTTATCTTTGTGTGCTGG